>PVJI01004529.1:0-35737 GCA_004026765.1 Micronycteris hirsuta | reverse complement strand
CTACCTGGCCAAGGCACATTATTAGTGTGCTGTCTTAACATTACTTTTTACTTAATACATCAAATTCTGTACTGCTTTTGTCATTACTCGTCTTTGCAAGAAATCAGACTTTCTCAGAGGAGTGCCCATCTCATAATAAAACACAGGGAAGTTAAGGACCAGACCCAATTTGCTAAGGTAAGTCCATTGCTTTGCTTTGCTTTGCTTTGCTGATTTTGAAACTTCATTGTATGCTTGTTGTGATTTGTTGTGATGAATTCACACATAATGCCTTCCTTATCACCAAGAGCAACCCCAGCAAGTAACAATGGTAGTCTCCTTTTATTTTCAAGTGGAAGGCTTTGCTCTGTGCTTGTGAACATTGGCACCAAGGACTTTTCAAAAAGATAGTACATCATTGCAGATGTGCTCTACTCTTGCTCTCAATTTTCTCTCTGTAGTAACAAGTCATCTGTCATTTTTGCTCAGCAGCTTGTCTTTAGCTCAGTACTTGAGATGAACCTCCAAAATGACCTACCACTTCTTACAACCTTTTTCATAGGTAACTGAGAGAAGATTACTCTCCGCATTGGAAAACTCAACTCCTTGCTTGGTTACTAACTTCATGCAGGCTGCCATGTCATAATACTGCTTACCTCTCGTGGCCAGACTGGCTGCTGTTCCAGCTTGTTTTCATCAATGCCTGGATGTCCTACGTCTGGAGTAGCCAATAGAAGGCAAACAGGAGCTCAACAGTCACTGACTGTTTTCAAAACTACTTGTGTCAGATTAATAAGTTCTCAGTAATTTATGAATTTCTAAGAGGTTTTTAATTTTAAATCATAAATTTAGGTAAATTTTATCAAGTGGTTTTCCTGTGCCTAATTAAAATAACCATATTATTTTTCTCTTTTAATATCAATGTGGAAAATTAAAATTATGGATTTTGTAATCATAAGTGTGAGAAAGAGCAGTTTAATTTATTTTCATTGTTACACATATTCATAAAAGCTATGTTTCACAGTTGTTTTTAATTTTATTAAAAAGTATACCATGCTATACATAATAATTTAGCTCATTTTCACTAATAATATATTGTTAAAGTTCATGCATGTTACTGCATACAGTAGCAATTCATCCATTTTGACTGTTGTTTCATTTCACTGTATAAATAAACAATTATTGTATGGTTATTTATATCAATTATCAAGACTTTGCATAAACTATAATTACAAAGATATTGTGTAACTGGCACAGGTATAGAAAACTGGCCAATGAAATAGAACAGAGAACCAAGAACTAGACTCATGCATGCAGAGAACTTGATTCCCATCAAGGATGCCCTGTCTCATCAGTAAGAAAGGTGGGATCATTCAATAAATAAAATGGAAAAACTGACTATCCACAAGAATAAAATCATCTCCAGAGAAATTAAAGACATGTATATTAAAGACAAAGCTGTGAACATCTTAGTAGAACATATTGGTGATCATATTTTAGGCACAAACATTATTGATAATATTTAATGATATTAAAATTAAGAAATTAGGGTCATCAAAAAATAATTCTACCTGAAAACATACGTTAAGAATGGAAAAAGGTTATCAACCTTAAATACAGACAAAATTGTTTTTATCAACACTAGCTAAAGAACTCTTACAAAGTACTAGGTAAAGCATCAACAACTCAAAAAAGAAAAACATGAGGGGGAAAAGACACGAAATCATTTCACAGCAGAGAAAATACGTAGGATGGTGAATATACTAGATGTTTAGCCTTCATCCATTGTCAGGACAATGTAATTCAAAACTACTATAAGATGTCTTCGTGCTCTCATTATATTGGCAACATTGTAAAAAGCCTGACTGTAGCCCTGGCTGGTGTAGTTCAGTGGATTGAGCACGGTCTGGGAACCAAGCGGTCCTGGTTCGATTCCCTGTCAGGGCACATGCCTGGGTTGCGAGCCAGGTCCCCATGAGGGCCATGTGAGAGGCAACCATACATTGCTGTTTCTCTCCCTCTCTTTCTCCCTCCCTTCCTCTCTCTCTAAAAATAAAATAAAAATAAAATCTTAAAAAAAAATGCCTGACTGTATCCTGGTTTGGAAGTAATATACACTTTATATCTCTTATACACTGCTAAGTGGGCATGTGAAATGCTAAAATCATGATGGTATTATTTTATAGGTTTAGACACTGACAGGCCCTGTGAACTAGTAATGCTGATTCTCTATATGTAAGTCAAGAGAAACTCATATCATATATGCATATGTAAAGACATGTAAAAGAATGTTCATAGCAATACTGCATACAATAGCAAAATCCTACAAAAAAACCCATGATAATTGACTAGAGAGCAGATGAATTAATTGTGTACCTATGTAATAAAATATGCAACAATATTCAAATTGAACAAAGTATAGCAACACTATATATAAATGCCAAATAGTATATAATTTAGTAAGTAAATATCCTAAATTATTAAATATAACACACTATTCTCCTTATTAAAGTTAAAATAATTAAGATGAGATACTCTACAAAAATATGTATAAAAAGCCTATGTAAAGTAGATGGCAAGAGAACGATGAACACAGAATACAGATGATAGTTTTGAGGGAATGCAGAGTTTGCCACCTCAAAATATGCCTTTTGAGATATTGGCTATTTTAATCTGTTCATTGTTAAGAAATACTCAGAAAGAACCTTTGATATTCCCCCCAACACCTAAAATAATTTAAATAGAGGATCTGCACCAGGATTGGAGATCTCACCATAGATAACTACAGTTTAATATGAACTGGTGTGTGATTGACAGGGAGGAACTGAACAAGACCCACTTGATTCAGGCCCTATTGGTGTTCTGTCTTTAAAGACGGCCCATCAACTATTATGTACCACACCTTTGCTTTTCTATATCCAGGTGAATTGCCTTTCTGCCCTTTGAAGTCCCAAACTTATGAATAGCCTTCTCTTCTCTTTAGCTCAGAATAGCATATTAGACTTACTCTCACATAACACCCCATATGTACACTTGCAATAAATTTGGGCATTTTTCCCAGTGAATCTGTCTCATGTTAACTTGATTATTAGTCTAGCCAAAAAAACGTATTAGGTGGGATAAAAATGAATTTTTCCATCCTTACAAGTTCTTTGAGTGGAAGGAATAAAAGAAATAGGATAATAACAGGGGAGAGACCACAGAGTTAGAAATGAGTTACCATGAAAAATCTGGCCTATAGTTTTTTTTTTTTTTATTTTGTTTTGCAAGTACCCATGTTATCTGAGGAGACAATGTAACTTACTCATTTCTGAATTGGATACATTTTATTTCTTTTAATTGCTCAATTGCTCTGGCTATATGCCAACCAAAAACTATTAGATCTAATAAATGAATTCAGTAATGTTTCAGGACACAAAATTAGTATGTAAAAATCAGTGACATTTTTATACAATATGAACAACCCAAAAAATCAATTAAGAAAAATATCCTAACTAAAACATCATCCCAAAGAATAAAATCCTTAGCAATAAATTTAACCAAGGAAGAAAATCTATACAATGAAAACAATAAGCCCCGATTGGGTGGCTAGGTTGGGTGGCTAAGTTGGGTGGAACATTATCCATACTGGAAAAAGTTGTGGGTTTGATCCCTGGTCAGAGCACATACCTAGGTTGTGGATTTGATCCTTGGTCCAGATGCATACAGGATTTAACCACTTGATGTTTCACTCCTACACTGATGTTTCTCTCTCTCTCTCTTTCCCTCTACTTTCATCTCTATTTCTCTCTAACAATTAATAAACATATCCATGGGTGAGGATACAAAATTGATAAAGGAAATGGAGGAAGATAAAGAGTAATGGAAACATATCCCATGTTCATGAATTGGAAGAATTGATATTGTTAAAATATCCATATTATCCACAGCAATCTATAAATTCAATGCAATCCCTATCAAAATACCAATGACATTTTTCACAGAAATAGAAAAATTAATTCTAAGATTCATGTGCAACCACAAAAGACCCTGAAAAGACAAATATCTCTTGAGAAAAAATGAACAAAGTTGGAAGCACTGCACTTCATGATTTAAAACTTTATTACAAAGCTATAGCAATCAAAACAGTATGGCACTGTCCTAAAATAGACAGACAACTAGCACAAAATAGAGTCCAGATGCATACACAGCCAACCAATGTTTGATAAGGTTGTCGAGAATATACAATAGTGAAAGGGTAGTTTGTTGTATTTTTTAAAATGGTGTTGGGAAAAATGATACATTCAAAATAATGAAATTGGACCCTTATCTCACTCCATACTTAAAAAATTAACTTGAAATAAGTGAAATACATAAATGTAAAACCTAAAACCATAGAAATTCTTAAAGAAAACACAGGAGAAAAGCTCCTTGATGGCTTTCTGGTAACAATTTTGGGGCATGGCATGAAAAGCAGGCAACCAAAACTAAAACATACAAGTGGGACTACATCAAACTAAAAACCCATTGTACAAAAAAGAAAATGATCAACATAATGAGGAGGCAGCCTGTGGAAAGGAGGTAAATATTTGCAAATTATATATTTGATAAGGGGTTATGATCCAAAATATATAAGAATCTGATACAACTCAATAGCTGAAAATCTGATAACATGATTAAAAAGTAGCCAAAAGACCTGTATGGACATTTATCCAATAAAGGCCTCTAAATGGCTAACAGGGATACTAAAATGTGCTCAATATCAGTAATCATCAGGGAAATTAAAATCAAAACCATATTATTTCCTCACACCTGTTAGGTTGGCTAAAATCAAAAGACAAGAGGTAAGTTTTGATGTGTGTGCAGAAAAAAGAGAACTCTTGTACATTATAGGTGGGGAAGTAAATTAATACAGCTATGATGGAAATAATATGGAAGTTACCCCCCAAATCAAAAAATACAACTACCTTATGATTCAGCAACCCAACTTCTGGGTATTTAGCTGAAGGAAATGAAATCAGTATCTTGAAAAGGTATTTGCACTCTCATGTTCACTGCAGCATTACTCACAAAGCTCAGAGATGGAAACAACCTAAATGTGTTTTGACAAATGAACAAATAAAAAGTAATATGTCCATCCATGCTAATTTCCTATGCCTTTTAGAAAATGTAAACGAAACTTTATTGGCATGTCCTAGCACTGGCATGTGTATATAAGATCTCTGATAGGGACATGCGTTATTATTGCTTTAATATTTGAAAACTTCTTACAAATATAAGAAGACATATTATTTTTCAGCTGCTATCTACTATTAATATTGAAAAAAATGGATAATTTGAAATGTCCAAGTTTCCATGGGGATGTTTGCAGGCAGGAGTAACATCTGATTTTAGTCCCCCGGGTTCCTCACACAGAATCAGGAATTGAGGCGCAGGCAGCCAGTAAAGAAAGGAGCACATACCCTCTTTGCTAAAATCCAGAGTAAAAAAAAACAGAAGCTTGATGTGCCAAAGAACCAGAGCAAAAGAAGTTTCCAATGCCAACTGATGCAACCTTCTTTAATTGGTTAGATTCCATTTTCTTCTCTAGAAATTTAAATAGAGAATCATTGATTCCAGCCTAGCCTACAGCTTTTTATAAGACATAAAAAATGTCTTAATATATAAAGAATAGAGAATATGTTTTGGACTTGAAATCGCTTTCTTTTTTAAAAAGCAATAAATTTTATACAATAATATAGACATTATTTCCTACAAATGCCACCTAGCAATATCTATAATTTCTCTGGCACTACTAATTAATTGAGATAACTATATTATTGCTCCAGTGCATTCATTAGCTCTCCGATATCATCCAATTGTTTTCTGATACTGACGTCCACGGCCATGCCTCCTGCTGGAGAGAGAGCAGAATGCAGACACGGAGGGTACAAGTTAAGGGGTCAGGTAGACCTGGGTTCATATTCTAACTCTTCAGTTATGAGCTATTTGATATTGAACAAGTAATTTAATTTTTCTGTGCCTGGTTTCCTCATCTGTTATATCAAGATAATAATAGTAATAACAGTACCTTTCTTACAGGTTTTTATGTTCATAGTACTAAGTGAAGTAATATAGGTAGGGCACTTAGCACATAGTAAAAACAACATACGACAGTCTTTCCTATAAATCAGTCCTCAACACTCCGCTTGGGTTATCTGATCTGGCCTCAAGAACCAAAAGTGCCAGGCCACATATATGGCCACCAGCCCTATAGGTAATGCCTGCACCAAATAATAACAGTGAGTCGACACAGATGACTATGTTATTCACTTAGCTTTTTTAAAAAAAAAATTATTGTTGTTCAAGAACAGTTGTCTGCATTTACCACTCTCCACTCCCTGCCACCCCAGCCTCACTTAGCTTTTAATAATCCAGATTTAATCCAAATCTGTAATAATCTAATAACACTAGTAATCACTCAGAAACAATCAGCTATAACATCACACAAGGGAAGTGGGGCGTAAGAAACCCAAGTCCCAAGAGTCCAGAGCAGAGTCCAGGTCTGGGAGGAAGCCGGTCAGTGTCTTGCAAGGCAGAGGCGCTGCAGCTTCAGAGTCAGCTAAAGCAGGGTCCAGCAGAGCAGCAGTGTGCTGTTCAGCATGCTGTACTCAGCTGTCTGAAGGCCTTCGCTTTTATGTACTTGTATGAGGATTAACACATGTTGTCTCATGCCACCTTGATAAGCGCATGTTGATTATGCTGCTCCACTCTGCATGCTCTGAGAGAGTGGTGTTACAGCCTCGGGCAAGCACATGCTGTTCACCACGTCCTACTGCTCATGCTCCAGAGGTTGCACTGCTCCTCTGAGTCATTACTCCACTGCATATGCTCTAAACATACCTTCTCAGTTGACAAGACTGACGTTCTCTACAACCAGTTATAAAAAACATACTTAGAAATAATTTTGTTCCAAGAAAATATTTATATAACAATACTTTTGTGCTAGTTCTGTCTTAAACTTTGAAAGAATAATTTTCTACCTAAAAGAGGACGAACTCAAGATCTTTCTCATTTTAGAAAGTAATGTGTAGAAACAGCTTTCCAGTCTACTTCTATGTGTTTGAAAACTTATACATACATCAAACTGAAAATGATTAAGTGAAGAAAGAAAGAACAAGTTTGTTTTTCTTTCCTCGAGAGGTATCAACACCCCAGGTGTAACTGTGCAATCCTTTTCACTAATACTCTGTCTATTCCTGTCAAAGTGGAGGACAACATACTCAGACAGCTGGGGCTGATTATTCACTTGGATCACTCAAACCTCCATTTGATAGGCACTTCTTATTATCTCTGGACTTTTTCCCTGTGCAATTTTGGAATGGAATCATCTCAGATGCCTTTTCCTCCAGAGAAAACAAAACAAAACATAACTAAACTAAACAAAACAATATAAACATACCCCACCCAAACCAAAATACCTTGGAACATGTACTTGTGTATCATGATATAAACAAAAACTTTCCTCCATACCAGTGTTTGTAATTCTAAAAGCAAACAAAACAAAACAAAACAAAACAAAAGCATTGACCAAGTGTTAGGAAACATTACAAAATATGTTATGGAAATGTTGAAACTTTCCAGGAAAAGCGAATTTAGTACCATCACTAAATGGAATAAGTTTATTATCCAGATCTGGAGTGTCCAAGCCCCCTTAATGGCCCACTTAAGAGAGAAATACTGATTCATATGACTCATAGATATTTGTACCCTTAATCTGCATTTTATTTTTGCATAGGGACAAATTTATGGAAAGTAAAAATATTTCAAGTGTCATGTAACAATAAAAATAGGATTTAAAAATGTATCTTCTGAAATCGAGAAAGAAGTCAGAAGGTGAACAGCAACAGCTGAGACAAATTTCACTTTGAACACCATAGAATACAAGATGGGAGTTTTGAATACCAGAAAACCCACCAGAGAGTAGAGCCCACCAACAAAGGAACCACCAACAGGTAAAGCCCAAGTACAATGAGAGAGCCCACAGAAACAGAAGTGAGGGCAGCCCTAGGGCATCCAGACAAGGAGATAAAAGAGACTGTACCACTGAGTCCCAGAAAACCCCTACCACAGAAGTCCACCCTACAAAGACAGCCAGCGAAGCAGAGCATCAGGAGTCACAGAAACAAACAAAAAGTGTCACCTAAAATAGGGAGACAAAGAAAGAACCCACAATCAAAAGGAATGGAGGACTCCCCACTAAAAGAGCTAAGTGAAATGGAGGCAAGCAAACTATCAGATATAGAACTAAACAGAATGATTATAAGGATGCTCAAGGAATTCACTGACAACTACAAGGAACTGAGTGGGAACTACAACAGTATGAAAAAGGAAATTGAAACTATAAAAAAGAACCAGGAAGTAATGAAGAATACAATATCAGAAATAAAAAAAAAATACACTAGAAGGAATTACAAGCAGGCAGGATGAAGCAGAGGACTGAATTAGTGAGCTGGAATACCAGGTAGAAAGAAATACTCAGGTAGAGCACCTGTATGAAAAAAGACTAAAAAAATATGAAGATAGCTTAAGGGAACTGAAAGACAACATGAAATGCAACAACATAGAATCATAGGAATACTGGAAGGAGAAGGAAAAGAGCAAAGGATAGTACCTGTGTTTGAAAAAAATACTGGCAGAAAACTCTACCCTGGAGAGGGGAAAAGCCACACAAGTTCAGGAAGCACAAAGGGTCCCAATCAAAATGCACTCAAAGAGGCCCACTCCAAGACATATCATAATTAAAATACCAAATATTAAAGACAAAGAGAGAATCTTAAAGGCAGCAAGGGAGAAACATGGAGTAACATAAAAGAGAGCTACGATAAGGTAGCAGCTAATTTCTCAAGAGAAACACTACAAGCCAGAAGGGAAAGGCAAGCAATATTCTAAGTAATGAAAAGCAAAGGCCTGCAACCAAGATAGGAGTTTCCCAGAAAGAATAAAGCTGAAAGTATACAACTCCACCAAAACAGTACTGCAAGATATGCTAAAGGGACTGCTTTAAGAAGAGGAAGAAAAAGAGTCAGAGAGAGAGAGAGGGAGAGAGGAACACAGGTATGAGAGGAATAAAATGGCAATGAATAAGTACCTATCAATAATAACCTTAAATGTAAATTAATTAAATGCTCCAATCAAAAGACAGAGAGAAGCTGAATGTATAAGGAAACACGACCCACACATATGCTGCCTACAAGAGACCCACCTCAGAACAAAAGACCTATGCAGACTGAAAATTAGGGTTGGAAAAAAATATTCCAAGCAAATGGACAAGAATAAAAACCTGGGGTAGCAATACTTATATCAGACCAAATAGACTTCAAAACAAAGGCCATAAAAAGAGGCACAGAAGGACACTTCATAATACTGAAGGGAAGGCTCCATCAAGAAGACATAAACATTATAAATGTATATGCACCCAACATATGAGCATCCAAATGTTTAAGGAAAATCTTGGAGAACTTCAAGAAAGATTTAGACAGTAACACACTTATACTAGGAGATTTTAACACCTCACTTCCAAAAATGGATATGTCTTCCAAACAAAATATGAACAAGGATATTGCAGCATTGAACAATGCCCTAGATCAAATGGACTAACTGATACATACATATATATATAAGAAACTTTATTCCTAAAGAAGCAAAATACACATTCTTTTCAAATGCATATGGAACATTTTCAAAGATAGACCAAATGATAGGACACAAAACAAGCCTCAGCAAATTCAACAAAATTCAAATCATATCAAGTATTTTCTCTGACCACAATGGCCTGAAACAAGAAACCAAACTCAAGGGAAAACCTCAAAAACTTTCAAATTTATGGAGATTAAATAGCATGTTTTAAACAATGAATGGGTTAATAATGAGATAAAGGAAGCAATCAAAAGTTTCTGGAAACAAATGAAAATGAACACACAATAGTTCAAACTTATGGAACACAGTGAAGGCAGTACTGAGAAGGAAGTTCACAGTGATACAGGCCTACCTAAAAATGATAAAAACATTTCAAATAAACAACCTAACCCAACATCTACAAGAACAGAAGGAACAACAATAAACAAAGCCCAGAGTGAGTAAAAGGAGGAAATAACCAAGATCAGAGCAGAATTAAATTAATTAGAAACTAAAACAACAATTCTAAGGATCAATAAGTCCAGGAACAAGTTCTTTGAAAAGATAAAAATTAACAAGCCTTTAAGCACACTCAAGAAGAAAAAAAGAGAAGACCCAAATAAGTAAAATCAGCAATGAAAGTGGAGAGACTACAATTGATACCACAGAAATACAAAGGATTGTAACAAATTAGTATGAATTGACTTCTGGCCAAGATGGAGGTGTAGGTGGACACACTGTGCCTCCTTGTGCAACCAAAAGAGGAATAACTACTTAAAAAGCAAAATAAACAACCAGAATGGACAGAGAATCTAACCTAGCAGAAGTCCAACAGCCAAGGAGTAGAGAGGACATGTTCATCCAGACTTGTAAGCAGGGTGGAGCAGGGCAGAGAGTGTGTGCTGCGAGACAGCAGTTTGCCTGGAGAGGCTCACGGCAGGCGTACCTGGCTGAAAATCAGCCAGTGCACTTGGAGAAGCCAGAGGGAAACAGTGGGGCCGAGACTGGTGGACTGGGCAGTCCCTCACTCACATGTGCAGATAAACTGGGAGGAGGAGCTGGGGAGGGGAGCAGAAAACACCTGTGGTGGTTGAGGCGGCAGCAGAAGCAACTCCCAGCCACACAGGAGAGGGCCATTGGGAGAAAGTGACTGAGAGCTGGGAAGAGCAGAGCAAGGGCCATTGTTCCCTCCCAGGCTATGCCCTTTCAGACAGCTTCAAAACAGTGTCTGTGGAGGTTGCCTCACCCTGGTGAACACCTTGGGCTCCACCCCTTAAAGTAACAGGTATGCCAAGTGGAAAAAATGGCCCATACGACAGAACAGAACAAAGCTCCAGAAAAATTACACCTAAGGGATGAAGAGATAGCTAACCTATCAGATGCACAGTTCAAACCACTAGTAATCAGGATGCTCACAAAATTGGAAAAAAGTTGGTTGCAAATAGATGAACAAATGAAGAATATGCTAAAGAAAAATGAGGGGAAACGTGCAGGGAATCAATAGGGAAGAGAAGGAAACTGGGACTCAAATCAACAGTGTGGACCATAAGGAAGAAACAAGAATTCAAAAAATGAGGAGAGGCTTAGGAACCTCCGTGACATCTGTAAGCAACCAAACATCTGGGTCATAGGGATGCCAGAAGGAGAAGAGGAAGACCAAGGGATTAAACATTTATTTGAACAAATGAGAGAGAACTTCCCCAATCTGGCAAAGGAAATAGACTTCCAGGAAGTCCAG
This sequence comes from Micronycteris hirsuta, assembly GCA_004026765.1. Classification (NCBI taxonomy): domain Eukaryota; kingdom Metazoa; phylum Chordata; class Mammalia; order Chiroptera; family Phyllostomidae; genus Micronycteris; species Micronycteris hirsuta. The sequence goes on along the minus strand of PVJI01004529.1, from coordinate 24,384 downwards.
GAAGCTCGAAGAGTCCCAAAGAAGTTAGACCTAAAGAGAAACACACCAGACACATCATAATTACATTATCCAAGATTAAAAATAAGGAGAGAATCTTACAAGCAGCAAGAGAAAAGGAGACAGTTACCTACAGAGGAATTCCCATAAGACTGTCAGCTGATTTCTCAAAAGAGACCTTTCAGGCAAGAAGGGGCTGGAAAGAAGTATACCAATTCATGAAATTCAAGGACCTACATCCAAGAATACTCTATCCAGCAGAACTTTCATTCAGAATGAAAGAACAGATAAAGTGCTTCTCAGATAAGGTCAAGTTCAAGGAGTTCATCATCACCCAGCCTTTATTATACGAAATGTTAAAGGGATTTATATAAGGCATGGAGGGGTATCAACAGGGGAGTGGGAGGGGGAGAGAGGAGGAAAAAGTACAGAGAATAAGTACCATAAACAGTAGGTAGAAAACAGACAGGGGGAAGTTAAGAATAGTATAGGAAATTCAGAAGCGAAAGAACTTATGGGTATGACCCATTGACAAAAACTAAAGGGTGGGGAATAGGGGTGTGTGGGGCGGAGGGGAATAAAGGGGGGAAAATGGGACAACTGTAATAGCATAATCAATAAAATATATTTAAAAAAATTACTACGAATTACTCTTGGCTATATGCCAAGAAACTTGAAAACCTGGGTGAAATGGACAAATTTCTAGTTGCATATAATCCACCACAACTGAATGTAGAAGAAACGGGAAGACTGAACACACTGATAACAGCTGGTGAAGTTGAAGCAGTAATCAAAAAACTCCCAACACACCAAAGCCCTGGACCAGATGGTATCACAGGAGAATTTTACAAAGCTGTTAAGGAAGAGCTAACCCTCATCCCTCTCAGACTGTTCTCAAAAATCCAAGAAGAGGGAAGACTCCCAAACTCTCTATATGAAGCCAGCCAGCATTGACTAATCCCAAAACCAGATAAAGACACGACAAAGAAAGAAAACTACAAGCCAATATCGCTAATGAATATAAATGCTAAAACCCTCAATAAAATATTGACAAACTGCATCCAGCAATATATTAAAAAGATCATATACCAGGATTAAGTGGGATTCATCCCAGGGATGCAGGGATGGTACAATATTAGCAAATCAATAAACATAACACATCATGCAAACAAAAGGAAAGACAAAAATCACATGGTCCTATCAATAGATGTGGAAAAAGCATTTGATAAGGTACAACACCCATTTATGATAAGAACACTCAGCAAATTGGGAGTAGAGGAAACATACTCCAACATAACAAAGTCCATATATGTAAAATCTACAGCTGACATCATACTTAAAGGGCAAAAATAAAATCTTTCCCACTAAGATCAAGAACAAGACAAGGATGTCCGCTTTCACCACTTCTATTCAACATATTATTGGAAGTCCTAGCTAAAGAGATCAGACAAGAAAAAGAAATAAAAGGCATCCAAATTGGAAAGGAGGAAGCAAAATTTTCATTGTTTGCAGATGACATGATAGTGTACATATAAAATCCTATAGACTCCACCAAAAAACTACTCAATCTAAGAAGTGATTTTGGCAAAACAGTGGGATACAAAGTCAATATTCAGAAATTGAACACATTTTTGTACACCAACAATGAAATATCAAATAGAATTGGGGGGAAAATCCCACTTGATATAGCAATAAGAAAAATTAAGTATCTAGGAATAAACCTAACCAAGGAGGTAAAAGACCTTTACTCAGAAAAGTACAGAACACTGAAGAAAGAAATTAAGGAAGATAAAAACAAATGGAAGCATATACTTCAACTATGGATCAGAAGAATTACCATCATCAAAATGTCTATACTACCCAAAGCAATTTATAGATTCAATGCAATCCCTATTAAAATACCAATGACATATTTCACAGATTTAGAACAAACATTTCAAAAATTTATATGGAACCATAAAAAAGCCCAAATAGCTGCAGCAATTTTGAGAAAGAAGAACAAAGTAGGACAGATCACAATACCTGATATCAAACATACATTAAAAGGCTGCTGTAATCAAAACAGTTTGACACTGGTAGAATAATAGACAGATAGACCAATGGAACAGAATAGAGAGCCCAGAAATAACCCCAAATTTCTATTATTAGTTAATATTGGACAAAGGGGGCAGAAGTATAAACTGGAGTAAAAATAGCTTCTTCAACAAATGGTGTTTAGGAGATCTGGAGAGCTACATGCAAAAAAGATGCAACTTGAACACCAACGTATACCATACACAAAAATGAACTCAAGATGAATAAAAGTCTTAAATATAAGTAACACCACCATAAAAGTCCTAGAGGAGGACATAGGCAGGGAAATCTCAGATATTATATACAGCAATATTTTCACCAAGAACAAGTCACATAAAGGAAAGAATAAACAAATTGGACTTCATCGAAATAATAAGTTTCTGAATGGCTAAAGGAAACTACAGCAAAATGAATAGGGAACCAATCATACGGTAAAAATATATTTGCAAATGATATCTCATCAAGGGATTGATCTTCAAATTGTTTGAAGAACTCACAATATTCCACTCCAGGAAGATAAACAACCCAATTAAAAAATGGGCAAAGGACCTGAACAGACACTTCTCCAAGGAGGTGGAAACATACAGAGGGGACAGAGACATAGGAAAGGGGGTTCAACATCACTAGCCATAAGAGAGATACAAATTAAACTACAATGAAATATCACTTCACACTGGTCAGAATGGCCATCATAAACAAATCAACAAACAACAAGTGCTGGTGAGGTTGTCGAGAAAAGGGAACCCTTTTGCAGTGTTGGTGGGAATGCAGACTGGTGAAGCCACTGTGGAAAACAGTATAGGATTTCCTCAGAAAACTAAAAATGGAACTGCTTTTTGACCCAGCAATTCCATTGTTGGAAGTATACCCTAAGAATCCTGAAACACCAACCCAAAAGAACCTATGCATCCCAATGTTAATAGCAGCACAATGTGCAATATTCAAGTGCTGGAAGCACCCTGGGGGCCCATAAGTAAATAAGTGGATCAAAAAACTGTGGTATATTTGCACAATGGAATATTATGCAGCAGAAAGAAAGAAGGAGCTCCTACCCTTTGTGACAGCATGGATGGATCTGGAGAACATAATGCTAAGTAAAATAAGCCAGGTGGTGAAAGACAAATATCATATGATCTCACTTGTAAGTGGAACCTATTAAACAAAGTAAGGGAGTGAGCAAAATATAACCAGAGAAATTGAAATAAAGAACAAATTGACAGTTACCAGAGGGGAGGGAGTCGGGAGGTAACAAGGGAAAGGGGGCATGGGTGGTCAGAAACATGTATAAAGGACACATGAACAAAGCCGAAGTCGGGGTAGGATCAAGACCGGAAGGTGGGGATGGGTGGGGATGGGGGGACTGTTGGAGGGAAAAATGGAGACACCTGTACTTGAACAACAATAAAAACAGTAAAATATTCACTATAATTATAAAAAATGATTGAATAAATGTCTGTATAACATTGAAAAAATAAAAATATATTGCTAAAAATTGACATATGATATTTAAAAAATATCCAAATATTGTATTAAAAAATAGCAACAACACACAGACAGTGACATTCAAAAAGTAACAAAAACATTCATTTTATTTTAATTTATTGAGTTCCCAAGGGAAAGGGTGTATTTATACAACTCAGACTACATATTTTAATGTACAGATTAATTACAATGAGAAAACAATTTTGTTTTTCATATTAAAGAAGTAACAAAAGGGGGGCAGCTTTTTAAGAATCTCTCAATCTGAAATTGAATTGAAGACAATATTCTGAATGTATATCATCTCTCTTAGCTGGTCACTGCTAATACATACCTGTAGATTAAACCAATTATGTTCTTAGTTCTTAGTCCTAGTTTTGCTTTGTTTGCTTTGTTTGCTTAATTATTTGAATCTCATTGTTAAGACTAGGAGCCTCAAGGTTTACCACGTATAAATCAAACTGTCTTCTAGGCAATTCAGTGATGGGCTTTCCTGTGGGAACAGAGCCTCCTGGAGATTTAACGCACAGCATGGTGATTATAGTTAACGATACTGTATTGCACGCTTAAAATTTGCTCCAAGATTGAATCTCATGTTCTCACAGACCAAGAAAGAAAACAAGAGTGAGATGATGGATATGTTAATTACTTTGATTATGGTAATTATTTTGCAGTGTGTACATATATCAAGACAATACATGTACACCTTAAATATATATACTTTTTATTTTTCAATTGTATGTCAGTAAAGCTTGAAATAAATATGGGCCACAAGCGTAACTACAATTACTGAAAGACTAAGACCTAGCCTTTTCTCTACTGAAGTTTCTGTTTAAATGAGTATGCACAAACCTTTAAATATTTAAGATGTCTCTAAAAGAATGAAGTGGAGAGATACAAATCACAACTGTAAATCCCTAAGGCTGATGAAGTCACAGCTGAGGAAGTGTTTAATTTTCTCTCTGAAGTCCTAATCTTTTTCTTTTTTTCAATTTATTTTATTTTATTGTTGTTCAAGTACAGTTGTCTGAGCTTTTCCCCCACCGCTCCTCACCCTACCCCAGCCATCCCCACCTCCCTGCCCTGATTCCAGCCCCCCTTGGTTTTGTCCATGTGTCCTTTATAGTTGTTCCTGAAAACCCTTTCCCCCCCATTATCGCCTCCCACCTCCTCTCTGGTTACTCTCAGTTTGTTCTTAATTTCAGTGTCTCTGGTTATATTTTGCTTGCTTGTTTGTTTTGTTGATTAGGTTGCACTTAAAGGTGAGATCATGTGGTATTTGTCTTTTCTACTGATTTTATTTTCCTACAGTGATGTACCTTTGTCACATGCATGTTTGCAATATAGTCTCTCCTGTAAGTCAGCTGGGCAACTGTTCAGCTAACTGCCTGCTGAGCAGCCTGTTACCAAGTAATAGATGAGAGTCACACAGAGTATTCTATTCACTCAGCTTTTATTGAATGCAGGTTCACTCAAAGTAGAACATCAACATGCATTAATATCCTACTGACACTCTAACAATCCAAGACAAATAACACACACACACACACACACAGCAATCAATGGGGGATAATGAAATCAAGTCCCAGAGTCTCAGTCTGCAGGTCCAGGAGGCAGCGCAGGGAGCAAGGGAGTTGTCGATGTCTTGCAAGGAAGGATCTCCAGAGCCAGGTGGGCAGCAGGACAGGCAAAGTCTTTAGTCCATCAGGGAAGAGCCTCCAGCAGCCGATGCCGAGGATCAGCGTGGCATGGAGCAGCACCTTGGTATGTGGAGCTTGGCTGTCTCAGTAGTGGTCTGGAGCTCAAGGTATACCTGCCTCAGTTATACCTTGAAAGTGGTATTCTCCACACTTCTGGATCTTTTGATAACTGTCTTGGCACTCTTGATGACAAATGGGGAATTTGCCCAGGAGCCTATCTATGGGTGGTCCTGCTCTGCAGACATGGCCATTCTGGTCACATGTGCAGACATCTTAGGCGTGTCTCTTTGCCAGATGTGTCTGCCCTGACTTAGTTTCCCTCTTGAAGCCAAGTGTCATGGCTGACTGGCAGCCATTTTGGTTGACATGAATGACTCTACTTTGTTTTATTTACTTTATGCTCGCTTGATTGGACCAATGTCATCTTATTGGCCCTGCTCTCCGCAGCCTTAGTCCTCAGAATGCCTAAATTTTAGCTTGCTAATTTTACATGCCATTTTTTCCCATTTACCCTTTCTTCTCTAGCACATCATCTCTAATGACCTTGCCCACCCCACCCACAATTCCTGTTTGTGGATTTAGCAGTGTGGTATGGACCCAGTAATTCATTACAGAGGAGATGCATGCAGGTTCAACCAGCCAACCAAATAATATTGAGCTTGTTTTTTCACTCCTCCAAATATAGTTATTGACAAAATAGCTTATTTTTCACCAGGAATTGTTATATATGTAAAACAAAAAATCATGTACAAATCTGTGGTTTTATTATAGTACACACCGCTTGCTGAATTAATGACTCTAAATAGTTATTTTACTTTTCTGAGCTTTAGTTGCCATGGCAATTAAATGAGAAAACATATGAGTACACTTACTTAGAAAGTTATACACACTCATTTTGCATATAACATATGCAAAAGCATCTGTACGTAGTAGGTAATTAAAAAGTAAGTCACTCATTTCCAGTATTTTCTCTGATGAAACTAATTTATATTTTCATAAATTGTTATTTTAGCTCTTGGCTGAAAATAATTTAATTGTAATTTCAGGAAGGCATCTTGAATTCAATACCAGTACCTTGATTAGCAAGATAAAAATTGAGTGCTAAAACTACCAAGTGACAGCAAGTGATTCAACTTTCTTTTTACCGTATTGTTTTCTGCTCAAGTTAACACACAATTCAAAACTCACCCAGAATCATTGCCTTTTGGCTTTGACACCGAACTTAAAGTGATGATATTTCAAGGAAAGCTGAAATGCAAAGGATGTTATGTTGCATTTACTTTAAGGTTCATTCATTCTGACTTTTACATGACTTGTTAGACATTAGCCTCCCTGTTTTGAAAAGGCCAGGTACATCAGGGTTAGTGCAGAGAGTGAACACCATTAGTTTGGACTTTATCACTGTCATCCAGCCTCTCAATGGCTGCACTTTGCATTCCACAGGTAATGGGGGATGTCTGAGCTATTTCAACTTTATACAAGTCAAAATTTAACAGAGGACCTATAATTTCCGATTTTAAGAATTTTAAGTAAGAAAGGTTTTTTCTATCCAAGCCCATCAAATAATCTACATTCATTTTTCAAGGAGAGTATTGTAATTATTATCTGTGAGTACATTTTGTAACTTATTAATGAACTCTATAGTAGATTTAAGTCAGGATGTATTATTTATATACATAAGTAATTACAGGACAGATGCAAACATTGCTTCAAATATTTGTTTTAACCTCACTTTAACCAAGATTAAATATCATAATGAGATGCACATTGTGTTGCCATTCATTCTTTACATCAACTCATGGATATGTATGACTTCAGAAACTTAAATAACAGCATGATCACTCAACAATGCACTGCTCTCACTTGCTCTCTTCTGAGCACAGCCCAATAGGCTGCAGCACTCAGAAAGAGACAGTTTTATTTGGGCACTGAGCAGAGCTTTTATTTTACTTCACTACATGTCATTACACTTTTCATTTTTCATTCCACTATGGCAGGCTCATCTTCCTCTCACACTGCCAGAGGCTACCGAATGGTGATAAATCTCAGCTTTAAAACCACTCAAGAAAGGCAGAAGTCAAATGAGTAAAAAAAAAAAAAAAGTAGACCATAGCTGCTGCTTCTAGTCATACTCATAGATTTTCTGCAACCTTAGGGGATTTGTTAATATTCTAAGTATAGTTTCCACGGATGAACATGAATTGTATGTCAGGAGATTTGGATTCCAATTCTGACCTTGTAATTTTCTAACTGAAAACATTAATATTTCTGTCTTCATTATTTTCATATTTACAAATTAAGGATTGGACTAGATAATTTCAATGTCACTTTCAGCTTGAAAAATATGTGCTTCAGACAATAAGAGAAGAAAACATTTACTTTTTAAAAAAGATTTTATTTATTTATTTTTAGATAGAAGGGAAGGGAGGGAAAAAGAGAGGGAGAGAAACATCAATGTGTGGTTGCCTTTCATGGGCCCCCTACTGGGGACTTGACCTGCAACCCAGGCATGTGCCCTGACTGGGAATCAGACCGGTTACCCTTTTGATTCACAGCCCACACTCAATCCACTGAGCTACACCAGCCAGGGCAATATTTACTTTTTGAATTAATGATTATGTACATATTCTTGATTCTCAATTAGGAGAAAAGTAACAGCAGATATTTTAGCTCTTGGTATGGCACTCAATATCTCTTTAAAAATAAATATGTGCTTTATATGATGATCAATTCCATGTGACAACTTGACTGAATCATGGGGTGCTTAGATATTTGGGTGGGTATGTCTTGGTGTGTCTGTGAGGCTGTTTGTGAAAGAGATTATCATTTGAATTTGTAAACTGAATACAGCAGATTAACGTCTCCAATGTCAGTGGACAGCATCTAATCTGTTGAGGGCATGGATAGAGCAAAAAGTGTAGGGAGGTAGAATTTCCCCACCTCAATGTTGATCTGGGACATTTCTCTTCCCCTACCTTGAACTAGGACTTACACTTTGGTACACCTATTCAGGCCTTCAGACTTGGACTGGAACTAAATCACTGGCTTTTCTGAATATTCAACTTGAAGACAGCTGATTGTAGGAATTCACAACCTCCATAATCCTTTGAGCCAAGCTTTTAATTTATATATTTACCCCATTGATTCAGTTTCTCCAGAGAACCCTGATTAATACACATTTTTTTTTCAAAAACTGGAGTTTTCAAATTTATTGGCTGATTAATAATTCCCAATTTGGTTATACATCCTTACATGTCCTTCAAAACACCTTTGTATATAATACCTTATTATTTTCCTTCTATTTTTCTTTTTGTTAAAAAATGGGAATCACTAGATGTAACTGGGCAGCTATTCCCATCTCCATATTAAGGATGATGGGTTCAAATGAGAAGAAATTAAGTGGCTTAGCCAAGATTTTATATCTAGTAAGCAGGAGATGTAGTGCGACTCAAGTTAGAGAAATGCTAACCACATACACGCTCATTAGGTTTTTAAAATCAATACCTTATTGTGAAATATACAGACACATAAACAGAAAACACTAGTGTAACCACCATACACATGAAATATTAGAACATTACGAGTGTTACAGGAGGCTCCCGCTGTTCCTTTGTGCCAGGTATTATCAATTGATTGCCTTCTGCTTGTAACCCACTTATTTTGTTTTTTTTCTAAGTCTGGTCTGTGACAGTGGAGCTAGAAGCATTTTTTCTTTGCTGCCAACATGATATTAAGTGCTGCCAGTAATGGGAGCTAGGGAGACTTTGCAGGAGGAAGGGGCTTCTCTTTCTGACTCCCGGGAGCTGCCGTGGCTTCTTTCCCCTAATGTGTGGTTCTGTACTGCTTAGCCGATGCTGGACTCTCAATCTGGTGGCATCCCACCCCACTCTGTGCCTACCAGATAATGTCCCCCAGCTTCCCCACCCCCCAGAGATGTTACCTTCTTACCCAGTGACTGTGAACGATCATTTTGGTTTAGACAAGTCACTGACATCACCATACTGTGGGTTTCAACTAAACTTCCTTAATGAGGTCTGAACCCTAGTATTAGGGAGGGTCACCCCCTACCAAGTTTGTCCTTCCTTCTCTATCTCTCTCGGACAATCTTCCGAATTCTAATTACATGCTTGTAGCCATCCCTCTGTCATAGTGGTTTTGGAGCCTGACCGATGCACTTTACAAGTCAGAAATCCCTAATTTCTCCCCAGAGGCAGCCAGTATCCTAACTCATAATGATTTTCTTAAATTTCCTTATAATTTTTCTTCTCATTTATACATTTTAAGTAAACATTTTAATTGAACTGTAACCTACATACATACATACATAAAAGTATAAAAGTCCTAAGTTCACAACTTCATTTTTTCACAAAGTGAACACCCTGTATTACCAATGCCCTGATGCAAAAATAAAATAATTATCTTCCTGCAAATGTAACTTCCATAGTTTAGTACTGCCTGTACCTGAACTTCATATAAACTAAGTCATATAATATGCACTTTATGTGACTAACATTTTTTGCTCAATATTATATTTAGCAGAATCAACCACGTTGTTAACATGTGGTAGGTGTGTTGAGTTTTATTGGTGTCTAGTATTCCATTTCAAGAATATGCCAAATTTCTTTAAGCATTCTTCTGTTGATGGATATTGAACCAGGAAGCTGATCAGACACAGAATATGCCAGCACCTTGGTTTTAAACTTCCCAGACTCCAGACTTGTCAGAAATAAATCATTTATAAGTCAATCAGTCTGTGGTATTTTATTATAACAGACCAAACAAACTAAGTCAGACATTATGGTTATTTCCATTTTGGAGCTATTACATGTAATGTTTCTATGATCATTCATAGTCATGTCCTTTAGTGAACTTATGGATGTTCCTCTGTTTCTCTGCTTGGTATATAGCCAGGAGTGGAACATCTGGGTCACAGGCACACGTTCAGTGTTAGCAGACACTGCAAATCCATTTCAAAGTGGTTGTGCCAATTTACAATCCTTCTAATAGCTCGGCATCCTAGCTTTTCTTGATTCTATTAATATTTTTGATTTTTTTTGTTGAGAGAGAGAATTTTTTGTCCCACTTATGCATTCATTGGTTGCTTATTGTATGTGCCCTGACCAAAGACTGAACCCACAAAGTTGGTATATTGGGATGACACTCCAACCCACTGAGCTACTTGGCCAGGGCCCATAGTGTTCATTTTTTTCATGTCAACTGGTAGGTATGAACATCATCTCACTGTGGTTTTAAATTTTTCCGCTCCAGGTTTGTTCTAAGAAGAACCCTTGACAACAGGGCCATAAAACCAGTAATAAAATAACATATTTTCCCTCGTTTTCCCCACCCTCATTTTCTTTTTTTAATCAATGAATTTATTTTTTTATTTTTATTATATTTTTTCCATTACATTTATCCCATTTATTTTTAATGCTAACTAAGTTTGAGAAATACCCTGCTAGTGCTTGTGGGTGTGAGGAGTGTGCAATTGCAAATATATTGGCAATAAACATGTGTGTTACACATGAGTAGGGGTCTACAGTACCAGAGGGCATTGGGCACATATGTGCTTGTACACTGAACGGTGTGCATGTACTATGAGTGTGGAGGCAGAAGTAGTATGAGTGTGTATCCTTGTGGTACTTGTGTACACGTGTGGGTGCACAGGTGTGTGCCTGAGGGGAAGAAGGGGAGCTCTCTGACCAAGAAGCCCCAGCTCCCCCACTCTGACCCTGGAGGCCTGCTGGAGTGAGGAGATTCCATTCTCTTGGTGGGCAGGGCTGGATGTTGGGTTTCACCCCATTTTAAAATAGTTTAGTTTTGCCTTTCTTAGAACTTTATGTAAACACAGTGTCTATAATGTTTTGTTACTTGACTTATTTTGTTCAAAGTGATAGCTTTTAGATACACACATGATGATGCATCTGTGGTTTGCTCTACTTACATAACCACAGTGTTATTTCCCCATCTAATGTTATTGAACATTTGAATTATTCCCAATACTTGATGATTATAAACAGTTATGCTCTAAACCTTCTTGTATGCATTGCAAATGTATTTTATTTCTATGGACTATGTGTAAGGGTTAAAATTATGAATCAAAGGGAATACATGTTCAATAATTCTAAATTATGGTATATTGCTTACAAAAGAGGTGGCACCAATTTATAAACCTTCCAGTCATATATGAGAATTCATGTAGCTCTATATGCTAGTTAACACATTTTAATATTAAGAAAAAATGATATTCTTTAGAATTCTCTTGACTTCTGAAGTTTAGTGCTCTCAGTATATGTTCAGTATAGTACTTTGAGCTCTTTCGTGAAATGATGTTTTAAGTCTTTATTTCTTTTTTTTTTTGGATTGTCTGACTTTTTTTGGGAGTTGTCTTCCTTACCATAAACAATCTTAATAAAAGTCCTTTATCAGCTAGCTGTGTTGCAAATACCTTCTTCCATTCTATAGCTCTTCACTTTTTAAAATAATCAATGATATATTTTGAAGAAGGGAAAACTATAATAATAATTTTAACATAGTTGAATTTATTAATCGTTTTCTCCATGGCTACTGCGTTTTTTGTGTTTTACTTAAGAAATCCTTTTCTACCGAGGTTATTAATATATTATTTCACATTGTTTCTTAAAAGCTTTATGGTTTTGCCTTTCACATTTAGGTTTTTAATCTACCTGAAATTGATTTTTTATATGGCATGAATGCTCTTGCTATTATGCCATAAGTTCTAAAAATCAAATTACACAAGGTCACCATTGCCATTTAGTTTATACATGTACAGGTTTTAGAGAGGTGGCCTGATGTAGAATGGCCCTGAATCAGAGGGACAAAGCATTTCCTTTCTAAGAAACCAGTAAGTGAGCTTTTACTGATTTCAGATACTATGATTTCAGTTAAGTGTTTTTCTTACATAAACTCAAAAAGCTTATGTTATATATCAACCAAGAAAGGGTTAGAGAATCTAAGGAGCTGGGGTCTAAGGTCACACAGTAGTCAATTAAAGCAAAGATTCAAAGTTTCACCGTTGAACTCAAAAGCGTCTAACTACTCTGTGTCTCAAGAGATAGGAGATACGTGTGTTTGTGCATTCTATTCTCTTTTCATGCCTTTAATTTGAAATTTGGATTTTTCAGGGATTGTAAACCATGTCTGACTCCAAGTCTGAATGCTGCCTCTACTGAAAGTTCCTCTACTTTCCTTACAAGTGGTTTCACATGTTTCCAAGACAGTCGGTCCTGTAAACATAGCTATGCTTCTCTTTCCCTGGTTACATCACACAACCTTGCAATTGAAAAAAAAAAGTTATATTCAAGAAATGTACAGACATGACAACTGCCTGCATTTTAAATTCTGACTATAAATATGGGACCCTGAAGCCTGCGTCAGTTTTCCAGCTGTGCCCTGGGGAGCACCTGGGGCTCTGACATGTCCCCATGTAAGCCCCACTGGCAGCCGCTGGGTAAGCAGACAAGGTTTCGCTCCCCCCATTCCACACGAATTCCTCAAAGTAGCTTCATCCAGAGAGTTAAAAAGGAAATTTAGTAAAGTCAATACAAAATAGTCAATTTTACTTATATGTTAATAACAAACAATAGGAAGATGAAATAAAATAATTATGAACATTATAAATCATAACATACTTAGGAAGATATTTTTTAAAGGTAGGAAATACTTCTATACTGAAAACTACAAATAATTTCTATAAGAGATTTTAAGAGACATAAAAATTGAGAGTTTTATCATGTTCATGGGTGAAAACTCAGTATTATTAAGATGTATATTCTCACACACACACACAAAAACAAACCAAAAACAAACCAGAGAACAAATTTGTATTTTCCAGATGGGAGCAGGATTGGAGACTGGGTGAAAGGGTTAAGAAGTATAAATTGTGAGCTACAAAACAGACATGAGGACATAAAGCACAGCATAGGGACTGGGGGAAATAATACATAATAATATTGTATGTTGCTAGGTGGGTGCTGGAGATAGCAGGGGACCACTTTGTAAAGTATTGTCTTACCATTATGCTGTACACTTGGAACTAATGTAATACTGAATGGCAACTGTAATTTAACAATAAAAATTTTTAAAGTTTTGAAAATATGAAAGTAAAATAAAGTAAAATCTATGTATGCCTCGGCCAAATGTATTTCAACACTAATTACCGTGAAAACCCTACCCCCTCTGCATTTCCTTCTGCTGCTGGATGTTGCTCTGATAATTCCTTACTAGTTTGTTATTTCTTTAATAACTTCAAATTATGTATATGTATGCATATAGGTAAAGGATATGGATATGGATATGCATATCCTTTGACTGAATCATTGTGTTAAATTTCATTTATCCACCTTGGTACTATTGACTTTGGGGCTGTGCGATTCTTGGTTATTAGAAGCTGTTCTAAGTGTTGCAAATATAGTCGCATCATTATCTTCTACCCATGTTTTTCCCTGTTGTGACCAACAAAACGTGTTTAATTATTGCCAAATGTCTTTTGGGATGCAAAATTGCCCCCAGTTCAGGACCACCAACTTAATATCATATTTTGAAGCAAAAAATCCCACCCGTCCAATGATTTTCTCTCATTTCATTTGTTGCTTGCAAACCTTATCTTTTATTCTGATTGTTGACAACAGATTTACTACAGATTGATCTTTACGATGATTACATTTCTTTAAATTACTTATTTTTCATTAATCATAGACTTAATTTCAAATTTTTTGTCGTGGCATGTAAAGCCCCACCTACTCTCCAGCCCCTTGGGCCCCCACACCCTGCTTCAGATGAGCATTGCCACAGCGTCCTTTTTCATGACTCTTGGCCCACACGACACTGTGTTGCTTTTCATTGTGTCTTTGCTACCTTTCTTCCGCTGGCCTGTGAATGAGATATTTCTTAACTCTCTTCAAGTCCTCTTGGCCCCGCCTCTGACTTCAGACGCTGCGTGTGGATAGTTTTATGCTGGCTTCAGGAAGTTTCATACAGGTGTGGATAGTTTTATGCTGGCTTCAAGGAGTTTCATACAGGTGTACATTCCATGTCTTGGCCTGCGTTTCTTTGATGCTGTGGTCTGAGATGCTTCTGGAGGTTTCCCTGGTAGTTGTGAATAAGTATGGGGAAAGCTGATGCCCGTGGGGCCATTCTTCACCATGAGGGGACATAAGGAATTGTTTCCCCCTTCCTCCCTTGGGCGAGTAGTTTTGAGAATATTTAAGTTTTCTGAGAATGCTGCACACAATCAAACCTCATCACTCATCTTGGTGATGAACGATAAACATACTTATCTTGGTTCCCCTCTTTTCCTGTTTTGCTGCCCCTGTCCCTTACTCGTGCTGCTTAGGATCAAATCCCAAACAGAATACCTTAGATCAGGCCTTAGATCAGGTCTAAAACTGGACAACCAGTAAACTTATACTTATCCTTAAAGAGTCTTCTTAGGTATAATTCTTCCAAATACATTTCCTTGCCTCTCTTCCCCTCTCTTTACTTTACTGATGTTTCTCCTCGGGGTCAGCCATTTGACCATTTGCTAATTCCCTTCAAATCTCCTTCAGAGTTGCACCTATATCAAGATTGCCTTTTCCCCCTTCAGTACCTAGACACCATCTTTAAAAATGGTATGTCTAAATGGTAATAATGGTATTTTAATTATCAGTCTTGGATAAAAGAATACTTTATTTGAGGGAGACTAGAAATGGATATAGGAGCCATGTAATGGAAATCGTTATTTGTCTCCAAATTACTTTCAGGGGGAAAAATTTAACCACTTGTAATTCTTTCTTTCTATTCTCAGTCATATTTTTTGTTCAAGCTAAGGCTGAGAACATGGGAGGATATATGTTTAAAGAAACATATTTTCTCTGAGGTTATAGAAAGTACTAAAATATATTTAATTATGTGTCGAAATTGGGATAAATTAAAATGCAGCATCATATTAAAGACATTATTTGTGAATCAGCAATCAAGAGAGGACTTGAGAAGAATGAAGGCTTGAGGAGAAAGGAGAAATTGGGCTAGACCCTCCATGAGAAATTATATGGAGTCCAGTAGAATTGAATGAAATAATTGCAGGATAGTTGAAAGCATCCACAAGAGAATGGACGTATACATGGCAGGGATTAGTATTTTTTAATAAGTGCACATGCACATCTCCCTCAACACTACCTATCCAAGGTAAATAAAATTTTGCTTCTTGGATCAGCTACCTACTGTCACTTTTGTCACATAGAATTCGGGTTATTTGTTAAGTGAAAACTAAAATCAAAAAAGAAAACCTGGGATGAGATTGACTTACAGTTGAAGAAATAGCTGCCAAGTCTGTGGAAAATCTAGAACAGAGCACTGGGAAGAAAGTTTCTTCATGTGTTTTGTTTCTTTTTAACAATAATGAAACAGCATGGCAGCTAAAACTTTGTAAACTCAGAACAGATGGGAGAAGTGGAACGAGGGATGCCAGTGGGCTGGCAATTGGTGTTACAGAAAAGGAGAAAGAGAAGAGTTAATGGGGGAGTCCAAGGTGCCCTCCAGAATGCTGATGATGCCGAGAATGGCCGTGAGTTGGTAAAAACACTGGGAGAGTTGGCAGCTTCCCTCGGCACTGCGAAGGCTTTGTTCGGGAGGCCTATGAGTGGACAACCTGTAAGCATGCAATACCATATCATTCGCTGTTGACACTATGCTGTATAGCAGATCTCCCAGACTTATTTTTCTAGGTTTACTAAAACTTTGTACTATTGATCATCACTTCCCCCTTTCTCCTTCCCCACCCAGGGCCACTGTTTTACTGTTTCTACGAGTTTGACTATTTTAGATTCCATATATACATGGCATCGTATAGTATTTCTGTTTCTATGACTGGCTTTGCTAAATATTAATTTCACATAATCTCTTCCAGGTCCACCCATGTTATTGCAAATGGCAGAATTTCTTGTGCTTTTGGTGTCATATCTAAAAATGAAATATATGAAGCAGGACTTTTTAAATTGAATTTTAATGATATTAAAGTAGTTATATTAAATACTTAAAATGTGGGAAGGTTTGTACTAAACCCTTTATCTAACAAATACTTAAAATAACCACTTAAATTAGAGATTATTATGACATCCTAGTGGGTGAAGAATGTAAATCAGGGTAAGTAAGTTACCAAGGACGCAATATGTACACTAACTCTAGCAATGAATAGCAGATCTGCCTGACACAAAGGCCATGGATATAACTAGTAGACAACACCACAAACTGTTACCAAATGGTCTAAATAAGGAAGTTTAGGAACAGTGATGAAGTGTAGTCCAGACATACTTTTGTACAATTTAACATTATTAATGACAACATCATGAAAGCAAACAGATGCATCTGTGTTACAGGACGGTGGGCGAGTATCAATGACAGATCTATGTGTGGTGACATATGCCTACTGATTAGGATAGATAATTGAGTCCTCAGTTACAGTTCTATTTTCGTTTATAAAAGATTATTTTCTCAGTAATAATTATTGGGTGTCAATTATTATCATGACAAGTGAAATTAGTTAATATCATTTCTGGTTGAGAAATACTGTTTATTTGAATTGAAATGAACATTTAAAACCATGAGAAGTTGTAAGAAGAAACTGATCATCACTGCAATATTTATCCAGAAGATCTGAATTCATACCCAACAGCTGTCTTTATACCTTTGAAAAAATATAAAGAGTAAAAATTAATTATTTCCTTTCATTCAAAAAATTGTCAGGGGGCATCTTCTGACTAAAAATATACTTTATCATTTTATTGAAACTTCACAGAAATACTATAAGGTAGATATTAGTATCCCCTTTTTATAAATAAACAAAGGTTTGAAGACTTTAAGCAACGTGTCTATGGCCAGAGAGCTGGTAAGTGGCTGATTTAGCCTTACACCCAGGCTTGTCTGCTTGCCAAGCTGGTGATGTATTTCCTAGTAAGGCTGATTTCACCTAGTTGGACAGAAACAAGCAACACTATTCCTGAGTGCTAGCAACACACTATTCTTTACCCTCTTCATACACCAACCTCTGGGAAAACCTCATGGATCATAGAGTTGGGCAGAAGGTCACACTGTCTAGCAGAACATCAGCTTAGAAGGTCAATAAGCTTCTCAGTAAATCATTCTAATCATCCATAGAAAATAAATTGCTCATATTTCTATTAACTAAACAGAGTGAAAGCAAAACTTATTATGTTCATATTTTGGCTAACTTTTTCAGCACCAAAAAGTTACTAGTATATAAATCATTGTCTGATACATTTTCTAAAACGATATTTTAGGAATAAGAGCTTTAAGCACTATGGAAAACTACATACATATGAACCAATTGTAGAAAATTCAGAGAAGTCAAACTCAAGAGCTGAGGATACAAATTAATTACATGACGAAGAAAATACCTGAGAATAAATGTTGCTGTCATAAAAACCTAAAGGAATGAGTTAGTCTGCAGAATTTGTAAACAAATAATTACCAAGATGCAAGGAAGATGGACTAGGAGGAAACTGAGGAGGAACATTTTGAGCGGATTCTCAGGAAAGAGTTTTCTGACTATTAGAACTGTGAGC
Source organism: Micronycteris hirsuta (assembly GCA_004026765.1). Lineage (NCBI taxonomy): Eukaryota > Metazoa > Chordata > Mammalia > Chiroptera > Phyllostomidae > Micronycteris > Micronycteris hirsuta. The sequence continues at coordinate 6,551 of PVJI01004529.1, read as the reverse complement.
CTTTAGAACAATCTGCCTACCACGGGATGTCATGAAACTGCCATCATTTAAGACACACAGCAATGAGACTGTGAGAACCACTCAGAGCAGATGTTGGCAGAGGCATGAGGGGGGCATGAAGAGAGCAGCCTTTCTGCTGTTTGCTCATTTCAGTACAACTTAGAGTAAACCTTCTTTGTCCTTGAATAACATTTCAGATGTTTGTTAAAATATGGATATTTTCTCTGCTAAGTGAAATAAGTCAGGCAGAGAAAGAGAAGGACCATATGGTTTCACTTACATGTGGAGTCTAAAAACGAAACAAAACAAACAAACAACAAAAACAGATTACAGAAACATAAACCAAAGGGATGGTTAGTAGAAGGGGAGGCTGGGGGGTGGGTGAAGGGGGGAAAGGCAGTATAGTCAGAAATACTATGATACGTTGACACGCTGACAGATGTTTACCAGAGTTAGTGGGGTGATCACATTGTAAGGTATAAAAATGTTGAATTGCCTGGAACTAATGTGACCAATATTAGATTGTACACCAACTATACTTAAATAAAAATACATTTTAAAAGAAGATGGAAATGTTCACTTAGTTGCCTGAGTTATGCTCCTTTTGTCCTTCACGCAAGATTTCTGTTGAATTTGCCCCAAGTTTTTTCATGTGTCTTAGGGAACCACGTCTTGAGGTTATAATTGTGGCAAAAAGACTGTTTTAACATACTCACTATGAAAAAAGTAGCAATTAAATATCATCAATATCCCAACCACTGAGGGATAAACATGTTAACATTTCCATGGACAAACATCCCAGTACTTCACCAATGTGTGTGGGTTTATATAGATTTATATAGGTTTGTGTTTATAAAGATTATGTTCTTCTTCAATTTGCTTACTAATTAAACATACTGTAATCATCCTGCATGTAAGTAAATACTTTTCTCTAAGCATTATAACACATATTGTATCAACAGTATTGATATAAAACTATTAATTCTCAATTGCTGGAATGATTTCTTATTATTATATATAGTGTCACACTTTTTTGCACACGAATTTGTATCAAAGCTTTTATCATTTCTTTAAGAGGAATTCTTGAGTCTCTGGGTCAAAGGGTTTGCACATTTAATGAATTAGTGAAGTCCCCTCTGAACAAAATGTGCCTTTTGGAGAGACCAAGTGGGATTCAGGCTCTGGAGTCAGTCTGTCTGTGTGAGCACAGGCTGACTGTGTGTAGCTGGGTTTCCTCTGTACAATTTAAAACTACTTCATATGATCAACGTGAAAATTCAATACATAAAGTATGATAAATATACATATTAGGACTTAGCAGAAAGACACTCTCACAATGTTTATTATTATTGTGATTATTATTAACATTCCCATCAGAGCTATTTTCCCTCACCCTAGATGACAGTTATCATCAACATATTTATAAATTTAATAAATAGTTATGTTATTATTGATTCAAATTTTTTCTTCAATTAATAATAGGGATATGTTCATCATATATGCAATGGCAATTTGTATTTTTTCCCTCATGCCTTTCTTGGTCATAGGAATTTGGGCTTATTTTGCTGCTAAAGTTATTTTTTACTCACTGATCTGTATAAGAGTTGCTTCTTTCATATCTAATAGGACAGCAATCTGTTTCATTTTTTGTTAAATCCTCACCCAAGGATTTTTTTTTTTTAATTTTGAGAGAGAGAGAGACTGAGATAAACATCAATGTGAGAGAGAAACATCAGCCACATGTGTCCTGTATGTGCCTTGATTGAGGATCACACCTGCAGCCTAGGTGTGTGCCTGACTAGGGAAGGAACCCGAAGCATTTTGGCAAATGGGACCCCTTGCAACCGAACGAACCGCCTGGGGCCAGTGCTCTCGCATGTCTTTAAGGAAAAAGTATATATAGCATTAAACAAGATCTAAAATGAAATAGCCATTCATTTTTCTACATTTTCCCACAGAGTACTATTACTACTATTATAATTATTTTTAATTAATTTATTTATTTTTATTGTTGTTCAAGTACAGTTGTACTCTTATTAGAACGGGAATCTAAGTAGGACCTTTTTTATATTTTTATACATCATTTCCCAAAGATGTGATTTTCATTCTGTTTAATTCTCATTTTAATTCTAGTGTTTTATATCTTTAACTTAGTGACTTCTTTTTAAAAACTTGCATTGCTTTGATGTCAGCCTACCTCCATTATATTGACTTTTTTTGGTCTTTGATAACAAAGGCAATCTACCATTTAAGCATATATATGTATAAATTTTATGCTATTACCATATCTTTACTTCCCTGGGCTAAATAAGGCCAAATGCTCTATATTTTTCTTCATCAGGCTAATTTCCCAAATTTTTATTAACACATAATGTAGCATAAATTTAAGGACATAATTCTTAGAGTCAGACATGTACTCAAGTCCTGACTCAACTCAGTGAATTTGGGCAAGTCACTTAATATCTCTGAGCCCCAGTTTTCTTACATGTGAAATGGATATAATATCCATATGAAAGGAGCAGTCTGAAGATTAAATGAGATAAAACACGTGACAGTTTAGGTGCTTTCTAGATGATAGTTATATTTAAATACTTAATTATCAATGCTCTGTAATGAAACTTCAAGTTCTACAGTCATATAAGTTTTTACTATCTTAGGGAATGTCAACAGTAGACATTTATCCAGTTTTTCACACTTGAAATATCGGAACCATCCTCAGGTCCTTCATTCGTAACATTCCCACACCTAATCTGTTGTCCAGTCCCACAAAGATAGCAGCACAATTTACGTCACATGCACCCACTGTTCCTTCCCCGTTGCTACTGCGTTCACCAGAACCCCTGTCTCTGGGTTGAGCCTCTGTGAGGATCAGCACCCCCAAAATGAAACTTTAAACTGCTACCCAAAGACTATTTCTCAGTCCTAAATCTAAGTGTGGTTCTGGTCAACCGTCATACTTTCACATTTCCTAGAAGAAAAATTCAAAATTACTGAGTATGGAATTCAAGGTCATTGACAGCATCACCACACTTTGTGCAGTTTCATCTTCAGTTCATTTTCCTGCATCAATGGACATTTTTAATTATTTTTGCTATTTCTAGAATATTCTGTGTACACTAATACATTGGGGCCTTTGCTCAAAAACAAAATCCTGCCTAAAATAGCAATTACTTATTAGTTCATTTAAGAGTAATGGAAGAAAATTAACATTTCCTGATCTTTAAGTAAATGTCAAGCACATTTAAAAGTTCAAATAATCATGTGAAGTAACTATGATTAGTACCTATCCGGAATAGACACAACAAAGTATTTTGCTCAGGTTAACGTGTAAACAGCAGAGCTGGAATTCCATATTTTTTCCCTTTTACAAAATATTTATTAGATACCTATTCTGTGTCCTGATTGGAATCCTATAGGCATAGATGGATTAAAAGCAGATTCTCACCCCAAAAGTTACCTTATTCATGAGAACATCCATGATTTCATGCAGCGTGTTAATGGCACAGCCACAACCTGCAGTTTAACTGACAGCCTGTGTCTGCTCCACCTTCTGCTGTGGACTCTCTCTTTGAGGTTCCTTGCCTGCTTCTGGCACTTTCAGAATCTACAAGAACTTTAACTCACATATTGAAGTAGCCTCTTTACAGCTCAAAGCAGATTTAAAAAAGGATTGAAAAAAAATTAGAAGATGGAAACTAAAATCCAAATAGGACTTTGGAATTGCAGAATTTGATGCAGATAAAAGTCAGGCTATGTAAGCAGGAGGAAGAACAGGGAGGGAAATTCAACTGCTTGATCGCTTGGCCTGTTACTTTCTATCAAACTTCATTGTGTCACTTGTCATAAAAGTATAAATCAAATTTCAATGGGAGATAGATAAATGAATGACGATAGATTTCTTTTATGATTGAATAAACCAAAGTGTTAAAAAAACCCCCTTGCCTTTGCATTAACATTACTGCAATTCACGTGAATGCTTCTATTAAGAATTTTGAAATTTAAACTTTAGGGCCCTGAGATCTCCAATGTGTCCTGAATTCGTTAGTTGGAAACTACTAGCATAGCAGAGGAAACATTGGAAAACAGAACTAGTTTTAACTAGCTATCTGATATACCAGCATCATTTAAGTATTATTATTGGTCTTTCTCATCTTCAAAGATTATAGTGACAATGTGTTCATCTCACCAAACTGTTGTAATAAAATGGATAAATCATACAAAAAATTTAAAATAAATAAAGCACTATCAGAGTTTCTGTTATTATTATTATAGTATGACTTTTGTAAACAGAGTTCTATTAGACTATGAAATTAAAAATCAGAATAAGAATTTAGAATTGGAAAGGACTATATCACCACTTTCTCATATTATAAATGATGACACTAAAAATAGGAATGTCTAAATGACTTGTTTAATAGTGTAGTCATTGTTTTAAATGTTACATAAGCATGTGTTCTATTTAATTATAAATACTGTCAATTACTTAACCCAATTGTTCTTATTTATGTCTGCATCTTAATAAATAAAAGTGGGTAATGCTGAGGACAGGGTCATAGATATAATCTTACATGAATATTTGTATGCATTATATAAAATGCATTAAGTTTACTGTGTTTACATTATCTACATATCCCTGTCCTCAAATAAAATGCACTAATCAAAGAAATATTAAAGAAGTAAATAAGGCTCACCCCAGCCCCTTCCCAGCCTCACAGCCGGGAGTGAAGAAACTTCGGGGGCACGGAGGAAACATCCCCACAGTCAGGGTACACTCTGTCTTCCGAGCTGAGGCCCTTTACCTTCCAGGCCGGAGTGTCTTGCTTCCTTCGGGTTGCCGTGGTGACAGGGGAGACGACTGGCGCTGCAGCATTCGCTGCTTCGCTAATCCGGGCTCTGGGAAATAATTTCCCACAGCGCCCATGGCCCCGGAAGCTCTTGTGTTTCTGCCCGGTCGTTGTCAGTGACGCTATCCAGCCGTCGTCAGGTGGTCTGAGAGGGCGCCCAGCTAGATTCTGGTGGGCTGGCCAGCCTCTTGCTAGATCAGCGCAGGAGGTGGGATACGGTGTGTTTTGTATATTTTGGAAAAAAATCTGCTCTGCTGAAAATCATAAAGAAAGGACAGCTTTCACTGACAAATTGGAAGGAAGTAATTTTCCACCTACTTAGGATTAGAAGACCAGCTCATTCTTAGCATCTTCTGAAACAAAGTTAGCGGCACTTTAAATCAATTTGTCACAGATAATTATGTCAAAGGTTGAGAAGAGTGCAAGGGAACGATGGCGGCGAGAAGGAAGAAGCCTGATCGCTTTCCTCCGGCCCACTGGCGGGATATCTGGCCGATTTTCTGAGGAGCACAGCGATCACCCAGCTGTATTCCGGTGTGGGGGAAGATTGGCAACCAGGACTGCGCATAAAACTGAAAGATCAGCCGGTAGGGAGACTGCTTCGGAGGGAAGGGGTCCCTCGGGCCTCACGGGGAGCAGGGAGGTCTGCGGATCCAGTTGCAGCAGCTTCCCGGTTGGCTCCAGGTTCCGTGGGAGGGAGCTGGATTGGGGTGTGTGAGTTGCCAAAGCAGATGCGCGCGTCTGTTGGAAGAGCCTTGGTCTCCAGCAGTCCGGAGGTCGGTGTGTACCTGGGGACTGATCTGCAGAGGCTGGCAATCCCAGCGGGAGGAATTGGAGTCTGAATTGAAAGGCAAACCCAAGTGGGGCTCCTGGATTGGGCGCGCACCCAGTGGAGCCAATCGGGGGCGGTTGGCGTAGGTGCCCAACTGGGCGCCCAGGCCTGCGGCTTGCAAGCTCCAATTCCAGAGACAAAAGCGATCGGCGAATGCAGGGGCGCGGAGCTCACACCTGGAGGGCCTGAGACACAACCCAAACCTGTGGTGCTGAGTCCCTCCGTGCGGGAGAAACAGAGGAGCTGCATTCAGCCCCACTGACGGGAGACACATACCTCATAAACTCTGACGCAGGATGGAGGTCAGGCGACCCAGAGAAGGTGCTGCAAATTCCCTGCAACTCCGCTGGTGGCGGAACGGCAGCAGAGAGTGCAGCCCAGAAGACAGCAGATCTCCCAGCCTGACGCTGTTGAAGCCAGCCAACAAAAGTCTTTTTTTTTTTTTTTAATTTCTCTCGTTTTCTCTTTGTTTCTTTGGTTGTTTTTCCTCACCCTCCTTCCTATCTGTCTCTTTATATTTTTTTAACTCCTTCTACCTTCCCTTCATTTAGTATTCCTAGTTTTCTCTTCCTTTTATTTCCTATTTTTATTATTTTTTTATTTTAGGTTATTTTCAAATTATTTTATTTTTTATCTTTCTTTTTCCTTTTCTTTTGCTTTCTTTTCCTTCTTTATTTCCCTTCCCCTCGCTTCTTTATCAACAGGTGAGACATTAAAACCTGGAATTGTGAAGAGAATAGAGTGGGACCCAGACAAGAGTCAGCCCAAAAAACAGAGAGTGACACAAAATTAACTTCGCTGCTTCAGAGAACTTCACAGATCAGTTTAAGAACCAGAGGTTAGCAAGAAGAATCCCACAAACAATGGGAAGACAA
>PVJI01004528.1:0-107339 GCA_004026765.1 Micronycteris hirsuta | reverse complement strand
AAGCTGGGATTCAAATGCAGATCAGCCTAACACCAGAGCCCAACTTCCAAGTCACCAACCTCCTTCCACTGTGCTGGGACTACACTTTCCCATCTTCTTCAATAATCCCTTGGCCAAAGCAGACACAAGCCTGCCCCGATCCATCAGACCCTTTGATGGGGAATGGCGAACTCATAGGATAGGAACATATGAGATGAGAAATGCTACTGTGGCAATCTTTGGATAATATAGGGTAACATAGTCTGCCATATGACCACAACAGTTTACATCATTACCATATGCAAAATGCACTCCACCCTCCCTAAGAACTCCGAAGTCTCAATCCATGTGGCATCAGGGGTTTCAGACCTCATCCTCTAATCAGATCCAAGTGTAGACTAGGCTCCCCAGAGCAGTTTCTCAAGCAGAGTTCCTCTTGATTTGAAGACCACTTTTATCACGTATCTGGAGACCTTCTAAAACAAAACAGTAATCACTGGTTCTCCTATGTTTCATTAGTTGCTAAACTGATGCATAAACAATCTGGGCTTTCATCTCCCTATAAGAGAGCCCACAGTGCAGGGTTGATACCCAGCTAATGTTTAGTTCTTTTTAAAAAATATTTATGTAGCCCTCAATGGATTGAGCATGAGCTGTGAGCCAAAGGGTCACCGTTCGATTCCCAGTCAGGGCACCTGCCTGGGTGGCTAGCCGTGTCCCCAGTACAACTGGGTGCATGAGAGGCAACCACACATTGATGTTTCTCTTCTTCTCTTTCCCTCTCTCTGAAAGTGAATAAATAAAATTGTAAACAAAAAATCTTATGAAAAACACTTTAAAAAATTTATTGAGTGATTTTTAGATAGAGAGAGGAAGGGAGAGAACGAAGCATTGATTTGTTGTTCTACTTATTTATGCATTCATTGGTTGTTTCTTGTGTGTGCCCTTACCGGGGATCCAACCCACAACCTTAGCATATGGGGATGACGCTGTAATCAACTGAGCTACCTGGCCAGGGCCTAGCTAATGTTTCTTTATCTCTTGCCCACAGAACTCCCAGACCTTTCCTTACCCTGTTGAGAGCTGATCCTTCTTCAGAAATCCTCAGCTTGGATGCCTCCACTGCTAAAAGATCTGCCAGGCTTCCAGGCTGGCTTTGGCCCCATCATGGTGCTCACTCAAACCCACATTCTCTGTGGTGGGCTGCATCACAGTTCTCTGTAATTGCCTGGCTACCTCTGAATTCCCCCAACTGGCCATATGGCCTGGCACAGAGCAAGCCTTCATGACCTCCTGGAGAGTGAATGAATGAGCAAATGAATCATCATAGTCAACACTATATAGTCCTTGTGATTGGCTCATTGAGTTTCCTTCCTCTATGAGCCAGGTCTATAGTCTTCCCCTAGCCTATTCCTACTCATTTGGTCTAGTTTCTAAGAAATTGTCTGACTTCTTTCTGCCATCCAGGTTGAACAAGGCCTCTGGGAGTGGAGGGTAGGGAGGACTTTTAGATAAGGTTTTTCCTCCAGGATAAGAAGTCTCTTTCTTCTTCACCCACACCATCTTTTTTGTTTTAGCTTCCAAAGAAGCAAAGTCAAAATCACAAAGATCCCTCAGGCTGCTATGATCCCAGCAGCTGAGTGCTGTGAGAGCAGGCTCAAGACCCCCCTTCCTCAAAGAGTCACATATTTGCTTATTCTCAAGGTCCATTTGATGTGTTTGACTTTTTTTTTTAAGAATTTATTTATTTTTAAAGATTTTATTTATTTATTTTTAGAGAGAGGGGAAGGGAGGGAGACAGAGAGGGAGAGAAACAGCAATGTATGGTTGCCTCTCACATGGTCCTCACTGGGGACCCGGCCCGCAACCCAGGCGTGTGCCTGACTGGGAATTGAACCGGGACCCTCTAGTTCCCAGCCCGCACTCAATCCACTGAGCCACACCAGCCAGGGCAGAATTTATTTATTTTTAGACAGAAGGGAAGAGAGGGAGAAAGAGAGGGAGAGAAACATCAATGTGTGGTTGCCTCTCATGTGGCCCCCACTGGGGACCTGGCCTGCAACCCAGGCATGTGCCCTGACTGGGAATTGAACTGGGACCCCTTGGTTCGCAGCCCGCACTCAATCCACTGAGCTACACCAGCCAGGGCTGATGCGTTTGACTATTATGCAAGCCCTTGAGAGTAGAAGGAAGAATAGCATTCCCTGTCTGTGTCCCTTAAAGATCAATTCACTGTGAAATATTTGTACCACAGAGAACTCCAACCTCTGCCTGTTCTTTTTCTACCTGGGAATTCTTTCCATCAGATGACTTAATTTACCTTCACATGCAACACAGAGACAGTTCACTATGATCTCAGATGTATCTTTTTAAAAGGCATAGAAAAAGTTTGAAGGAAAATATGGTTAAACATTAATAGCATGGGCATGGGGTTTATGGTTAATTTTTTTGTTTTTCAAAAATTTTCTACAATGGACTCCTATTTTCATAATAAAGAAATTTTGGCAGAATCTTTTTAATCATGTAAAACCATTCTTCTCAATAAAACTGGAACCCTTTCCCTTCCAGGTGAGGGACAAGTACAAAAAAATAGCTGCTTTGTCCTCAGCCCCATTGTTACCTACCTTCCTGAGCCCAGCTTTGCTCTGAGACTAATGTGCTCATCCCATCCAACTCTGAGCTTGCATCTCAGAGTCCCAGAACCTTAAGAGGATTTCCCAGTTCCTGTATGACTGCATTTACCTTCAGGAATGTCTTGAGCACTATGTTGTATCTCCCAGTCACACAGACTGAAGGCACTTTTGACTTACCCTTTGACTTCATCTTCCTCATTAATGAACCACCAGTCCCATCAGTTAGATCTCCAAAATGTCTTTGGTACTCCTCTTTCCCTCCCAGCCCTACTACCACTGCCTTGATCCAGGTCTTCACTCTTGCTCACTTGGGCTACTGTCAGATGCTCTTCACTGGTCTCTTGCATCCAGTCCAGTGCCAACCCCCCTCCTTCAAATATAGTAACTTTACTTTTTAGAACAGTTTTACGTTCACAACAAAAGGCATACAAGATCTGCCTCAGAAAGTATCCAGCCATGTAATATGAAGACTAGAGACTTTACTGAAGAAGATACAAGAAGCATTGCACATAGGACAATGATGTCTCAGTCCCCTTCAAAGCAGGCACCTTGGGATCTCACACAGTTCCCCTAGTGTCTCTTCTACTGTTCAAAGGACTCTGCAAAATCCTTTGTTGGAATCGCCATCAGCTGTCCTGTCATATTTTCCTGAATCTCATCTATGGTCTGATATCTTTTCCCTTTCAAGGGTTATTTTATTTTTTAAGACAGGGGAAAGGAGCGAGAAAGAGGAGAGAAATGTCAATGTGTGGTTGCCTCTTGTGCGCCCCCTACTGGGGACCTGGCCCACAACCCAGGCATGTGCCCTGACTGGGACTCGAACCGGTGACTCTTTGGTTTGTAGGCTGGCACTCAATCCACTGAGCCACACCAGCCAGGGCTCAAAGGTGATTTTAGTTTTGGAAAAAGCCAGAAGGTTCATTGGTAGCAGTTTGAATCAAGTCATTAGCAACTGCAGCATGATGTTCCTTCTGCTCTGGTAATAAAAGTCATAGAACAAATTCATGCCAAGATCCTGAATCAAAATCTCAGACACAGTAGTTTTTGGAATCCCCAGATCAGCTTCTAGTTCTTGCATTGTCAGTCGCCAATCTTTGTCGATTGCAGCCCCTACACAGTTCAACATTCTCAGGTGTTTCGCTTGTTACAGGCCTTCCAGAACTGGATCACTTTCGACAGAGTCTCAACCATCTTTGAAATGGTTGTGCCACACTTTTATTTGAGCTGTACTCATTGCATTGTCCCCAAAAGCCTTCTGAATCATCTGAATAGTTTCTGCGGAGGAACATTCAAGTTTAACACAAAAGTTGATGAAGATTTGTTGCTCTACTCGTTCAGTCATTTTGAATGCAACAGCCACACCGTACACATGCTCACTCAGCAGGATCTACCACCCCCGCTGACTAGTACAGTAAAGTTGTCATTGTTCACACAAGCGCATTCCAGTCCATTATCCTTGGCTGCCAGGTTACATTGATGTCTTGCAAACTGTTCTCATGATATTAACAATGGCTGGACTTTTTCTGGACAGACCTTGCATATATTTCCAGAATACCTCCTGCCCTACACATGCACAACCTCTACCGCTATCACCATTTTAACTTTTTTTTTAGTAAAGATTTTATTTATTTCTTTTTAGCGAGAGAGGAAAGGAGGGAGGAGAGGGAGAGAAACATGATGTGCGAGAGAAACGATGATCAGTTGCCTCTCTCATGCCTCCAACTAGAGACCTGGCCTGCAACCCAGAATGTGCCCTGACTAGGAATTGAACTGGTAACCTTTCAGTCCATAAGCTGGTACTGAATCCACTGAGCCATACCAGCCAAGGCATCATCACTTTAACTTTTAAATGATGTACCCAGAAAGGGCAGAAATTTCAGAAAATTGAGTGGAATAAGCTGGGGTTGGGGGTGTGTGGATAGTTTAACGTGCTACATAAATTTATTAATTCAAGCTTATATTTGCAGTTCACACCGATCATGTCTCAGGAGTGTTAAAACAAGAACCAAATTCAGGGTTTTGGATGCTAAGCCTGAATACTTAATTGCTTGTTTTGTTTCACAGTACTGTTATTGTTCACCAAGCTTACTGAAGCAAACAAGATAGCTGTGAAAGTAGTGCTGGAAACCTAGAAACTGGAGGGAGACTAGAAAGTTTCAGGAAAAGCAGCAGCTTTCTTCCCTAGAACAAGGGATAGGGACATGCATTCCAAAAGATAGATAGCTTGTTTCCAGCTTCATGGTCATCTTTTTATGATTTAACAGAACGTCAGTGGAATTTAACATAGGGTGCCCCAAAGTTGTTTTGGAGACCGCAGAGAACAGTAGAAAAAAAAAAAAGAAAGAAATGACGAGTAAGTCTACTTATTCAAGAGTAGAATAGCCTCCATGGGAGCCATAGGAACCAATGCAGACCAAGGCTTTAAACAAGATGGTGGCTAGGACAGGACCGCTCTATCTTTCCGAGTGAAACTCTATGGCAGAACAGAGCCGTACCGTTTAGAGAACTGAAGCCGAGACGTGTGATAATCCGATCACCGGAAGACAAGCGGAGATGATTCTCCGGCGCAGTGTGTAACGGGAGCCCTAGAAAGGGTGGGGGGGAGTGGGGGATGGGCTTTCAGACAAGGGCCCACCCCACAGCACAAGTTTTCTGAAACGTGTGTTTAAATCGAGTTTAGCCAAGGTGGGGCGTTTCCTACAACGCATGCGTTGTAGTCGAGACAGGCGCTACAGTGGCGTGGTCTTTTCAGCGTCCTACGTACCGACGACAACTGAGGTAGAAGGGGTGGTCAAGATTCCCCATACGCATGCGCCATGAGGTCGAGGCGTTTCCTTCAAAGGGTGCGGAGTCTGGGACTCCTTATTGCGCACGCGCAAGGACTGTCCGGTAGGGCTAGTGGTCTGTCACGGGAAGGGAAGAGGAGGTTAAAGGGATTAAAAAACCGGGTACGCCTGCGCGTTGCGCGTTGTGGGCCGAACTCCGGCTTTCTGAGGGGGCGGGGTCACGTATACGCGTCGTTGGATGGGTAGGTGGGAGGGAGGGTGGAGCTCAGAGAGAATCTGTGCGCTTGCGCAGCGCGGGGGTGGTGGGCGGAGAAGCAAGGTAGCACGCTTGCGCGGCTGTCACAGGGCTGCTTGGTTGGTCAGTGGGGAGTCGGCGCCTGCGTACTAAGACCCGTGTGCAGCAGCGGCGGCGGCGGCGGCGGCGGCAGCGGGCTCAGAGGCAGCGGTTGGGCTCGCGGCGAACGGACGGCGTCGAGTCATTGCGTTCGCGCGAGGTGAGAGCGGGAAGGACGCGCGTGCGCGGAACCTTGGCTTGAGCCTGGAAGTAGAGATGGGACTGTGCGGGGGTCGGGGAGGGGACAGAAGGGAGCGGCGGTGGCTGCCGCACGGGGTTCTGTCGGCGAGCGGCGCGAGGTGCGGAAAGGCGCGGGCGCGCGCCAGGGTTAGCGCGCGGGGTGACGGTTGGGGCCTGCCGGGTGACGTTGGAGCTACGCAGGGTGGGGGACGGCGAGCCGCGAGGCCACCACGCGGAGAGGCCGCCGGGCGGCCACGCCGGGGCAAGGGCCGGGGGTCAGATCGGCCCCCCGGGACAAGGGTACCTGGGCCGTTGAGAACCAGGCGCCGCGCGGCCACGTGAGGTGGGGGAGGGGGCTGTTCCGTGAGAGGGCATTTGGGGGGGTTGGCTGCCGGCGGGGGGAGGGGAGGCGGCGTGGCTCTGGCATGGCGCGGCCTTTGAGGAGGGGGCAGCGGTAGCACCGGAAGTGCCCCCCACGGACGGCTGCCCTTGGGGTCGGAGGCCGCATGGCCGAACGTGGACTGGGTCCTCAAGGCAACTTGGGGACCCCTCCCCCCAGTTCCCGGCCACCGGAAGCCCCGGGCGGCCACATGTTGGGCGGGAACCGGCAACCCTCTGCTCGAAGAGCCAGGTCCACGCGGACGCCCAAGGGAACTTGGAAATTTGAGGAGTGGGAGAAGCCTGAGGCCTGGAGCCTGATCACCCGAAAGAACCCGCTGCCGGCATATGTTAGCGCTCTCCCATCTCATGGGCCCCTGGAGCTTTACCCCAAAACCTCAGGTGAAGTTAGGGGGCCAGCCAGGTCTAAGTGGCACTGTCCCTTGCTGGAACGGGGAAACCGAGGGCGATTGGATAGGAGCCCAACTCAGTGGTGCTGAAAGCACCTTAAGGTCCTTGGCAGATGAGTTCCACGCTGTTATAGGTGCTGTAAACTTGTCACCATTTTCCTCGATGTGTATATTTTGGGAGTTTCTGGTTTTAGAGTCCTTAATTCTACTAGCTTAGTGTAAGTTATACTACTCACTACCACCAGTCTTTTGCTTTCGTTTTATTGTCATTCACTATTCCCCACTCCCCCACTTTCTACTGACTTACAGGTCTGAAAAGCCGACAGGACCGTTGCATCTTGGGAGAAGTGGGAGGGCCCTGAATGAGACTGGGTTCCTGGGTTCCCTTTGGGAAACGAGATCGAGGTGTTTGGCAGCGGGGTCAGTTAGAAAACAACTTCACTTTCTCCCCCTTGGCTGCCTCTGCAAATGCATGTTACAGAGGTGGGAATCCCCCAAAGAGGCCTTGTGGTTTCCTGTACCAAAGACTGGCTTCTGTGTGGATATGGTGGGGGGGGGGGTGTAACATAGACGGGTGGGGCCCTGTCCTCCGGTATCCACCCTCCCTTCTCCCCTCCACATTAGCCCCGCCCTTTTGCTGGCTCATAGCTACTCACCTAATTATAGCCCTGGTTATGTGTGGGCTAAAGGGGTGGTTGGTTTCAGTGGCAAGTAACACCTGAGTCCTCCCCCTCCAAGGGATTAGGTCTTTGTCCATCTCAGAGATTTGTCATCCTAATGCCCCAAGACTTCCTTTCCCAAGCTGTGTTTAGCTTTTATTAGGTTGGGGATCCAGCATATGCCCCCCACAATACACACATCTCAAGTATTTGTGATCCCAGTCAATACTTAATCTAGGAATTTTGACCATATTTTAATTTTAGAAGAGTAATGGAATTAACAACTGGGAAGAAAATGAGAACAATGTTTTCAGAGGATTGGCACAAATTGGAGACACTGTTAACCTCCATCCTTACCCTGGTATTTTTTTTCCCCCTTGACTCTAGTTGGAATCAAAGCCTCTTAAAATGGCAGATGATTTGGACTTCGAGACAGGAGATGCAGGGGCCTCTGCCACCTTCCCAATGCAGTGCTCAGCATTACGTAAGAATGGCTTTGTGGTGCTCAAAGGACGGCCATGTAAGATTGTGGAGATGTCCACCTCCAAGACTGGCAAGCACGGCCATGCCAAGGTTAGAATTTCACCTGTTCATATCTTGCCTTCTCCACACCTCCCATGTCCACGTGGCTCTTGGCAGCAAGCTGTTATCCATCCTAGCCCTCGGTCTTCACACAATCTTTTCTTACCCACCGTCCCATTCCTTGTGTTGAGCACTCAACCCTGGATCCTTTCCTACTATACATGCTTCTGGATTTGGGCCTCTTCCACCATCATTCTCTGGTGACCCCTCTTCCTATCTTTGTGTGAGTCTCTAACTTTTCTTGGTGTAGTGCTTTATGCTCTGGCTATTCAGCTGCTCCTTCCTTATTCTTAGCTTTTACTTTTTCTGTTTCTCTTTCCTTGAATCTTTGTAGGTGATCTTTGTTTCTATCACTTTGCTCAGGGTTTTTTCAATCCTGTAATGGAATGCAGCCTTCCCTGAAGGGGCCACTGTAGCTCTGAACTTCCAAATCCCCTAGCTGCCGCCTCTCGAGTTCCTAGAGCCTCCTTGCTTTCTTGGGTCCTAATGTTAGCACTTGCTCAGTGCTTTCCTTGGCACTTTAGACTTTCTTTCCTCAAAAGTTCAACCTGGTTCATCCTTGTATGTATTTCTTGTGATTTTGTTCCCTAATTTTTTTTTTAAAATCTTATGTTTACTTGGCATTCATTCTGGGTTACCCACTAATGTCCTAGTTCCTTCTCTTGTGTTCTTTCTGGTTTCCTTATTTCCCAGTTGCTTAATTCTTTCTGATCTCCCCCAAGTCACACTTTCTTTTCAGCTCTCTTCCTTTATCCCTTTTACCTTCCTTATTTCCCAAGTTCTTAGCCTTTTATTCGGATGTCTAGAAAACTGCTAAACTTTGATCTAGATTCCTCCCACTCTTAGGCTCTTAGCCTTCTATTTGTCAATTGTTTGATAGCTGGGGGTAATTGACTGTTCCAAGCCTGGCCTAGTTTCCTTTGTGCTATCAATCCAAAGTGGTCTTTTCACCTCAGGTTTTTTTTTAAGAGGCTTTAGTGTTTCTTGACTCTGCAGTTCATTCTCAACTTCTCTAATGTTTGCTCAATCTAGTCTGATTTCCCTCATCAGCCAGGGACACCTTGAGCTTTTATCTCCTCCATCCTAGAGTGTGGTTGGGTTAATGTGATGCACATATACAGGTCCACCTGGTTGGTATTGACATCTTTACCGGGAAGAAATATGAAGATATCTGCCCATCAACTCATAATATGGATGTCCCCAACATCAAAAGGAATGATTTCCAGGTATGTAGATGGTCTTGGTATAGATGGATTAGTAGCTGGGGATGGGGGTACAGACTAACCACAAGAGCTTGTGCTGGGAGAGAGGAAAGAAATGGCAGGAGAGGGTATTTGGTATTAGCAATTTGCCACCCTAGTTTGTGTATCAGACCTTTTATCCTCAACCTTCAGCTTGGTTCCCTATCTGCCCCCAGCTGATTGGCATCCAGGATGGGTATCTATCACTGCTCCAGGACAGCGGGGAGGTGCGAGAGGACCTCCGCCTGCCCGAGGGAGACCTTGGCAAGGAGATTGAGCAGAAGTATGACTGTGGAGAGGAGATCCTGGTATGTGCCCCATCCCCTTTTTTTTTTGTGCCCAACTTCACTCTGTGCTTTGTCTCTGGGCTTAGATTTATGACTCTGTCTTGTTCCTCACAGATTACAGTGCTCTCTGCCATGACAGAGGAGGCAGCTGTTGCAATCAAGGCCATGGCAAAATAACTGGCTCCCACGTGAGTGTGACAAACTCCCCCCAGGCCCCCTTCATGTACGTTGTGGTTGCTTTAGTCTTAATTGTTCCAGACTTTCTGGTCCCTGCATGGTCCTCACCCCTCTTCCTGTTGATGGCATTATCTTGTTTTAACCTGGTTTTTCTCTCCTACCCAGGATGGCCATGGTGGAAGCAGTGATCCTCTAAGCCTGCAGAGGCCCCCTCCCCCAGCCTGGCCCAGCTCTGGCCGGGTCCTTGGCTGGACTCCTACACAATTTATTTGACGTTTTATTTTGGTTTCCCTCACCCCCTCATTCTGTTGGGGAGCCCCTCCCCTTCATCCTGTTCCCTTGGCCAGGAGTGAGTGAGCCATGGCCTTGGTGAAGCTGCCCTCCTCTTCTCCCCTGGAACTACAACCCTGATGGGGGAGTAGGGGTGGGTGCTGCTTGTGGTTTAGGTTTTTTTTTTTTTTTTTTTTTTTTTTAATTCTGGAATCAGAAAGCTGTGGATTCTGGCAAATAGTCCTTGTGCCCCACCCCCCTCCAATCATCCCTGGTCTGGTCCCTGTTCCCATAGATCTTTACCCCAAGCACCATCTCCACAGACTGGGGACCAGCCTCCTCCCCATGCCTAAGTCTCCTTCCCCAAATTCCTTTAGCAGGAGAAGGAAGGGGAGGAGAGAGAAGGGGCCCTGCCCCCTCCTCAGGCATCTGGGAGGGCCCTGCCCCCATGGGCTTCACCCTTTCCTGTGGGCTCTCTCCCTGACACATTTGTTAAAATCAAACCTGAATAAAACTACAAGTTTAATATGAAGCCCCAACTTGGCTACTTTGAATAAGAGGCATTTGGGGGCTAGAAAGGAAATCTGAGAACCAAAAATACAGATTGGATGGTGACACTGAGTTCACAACCAACTCACTGTCCCACTGACCTGCCAGCTACTTATGCTCCCTACCCCCAGGCACCCCTGGCCTAGTGGGAGGTAACACAAACAGTACCAGCCAGGGGCAATGGCAGATAGATTTTATTGGCCTAGGACTAGGATCCTCACCCACGGTAGGGGTGTGCAGTGAGGTTGATGATAAAATTTGATGGTCACTTGTGGTAGAATCTTGGGTTCTGGCTGTGCTGGAGGAAAGGGAGTCGGGGGCCGGGTTGGCTGGTAGCTGCAAAGCTCGACTGGCAGTGGTGTTGAAAGGTGGGTTTTGTCAGTGTACGTATACTCCCTTCTACTCACACCCATTCAGCCACCCCCAAGGAAAGAAGGGAAAACCAGGGGTGTGGGCCACCTGTCTACCCAATCCTGTTTTCCCTGGTAATAACAGGGATTGGGACAGGCAGGTATGATTACCATTCTTACCTTCCCTGCTGGTTGCATCTGCACAGGAAGCTGGGGGGAGGCAAGGAGTCCCGGGGCTGGATGCAGAGCTTGGGGGTGCATGGGGCGCAGGGAGGACTGCAGAGAACAGAGTCAGGACCTGAAGCAATCTGAGGTTCCCCTTAACACAGCCCTGCCCCTCACCTCCCAATGTTCTACACTCACTGAGTCGGAGAAGCCAGTCTGCTGGTTAGCATGTTCCATTTGCTTTTGCAGGGACAGGGTACCACTAGGCTGGAGGAACCCTAGGTAGATAAAGGCGTGTGAAATTACTCAAGTAGAGAATGGAAAAAGGACTCATGGAACTAGAGAATGGGAGACGGGACCCACCTGTCTGAGTGGGCTGGAAGTGGCTGTGCACAGCATAAGGCTGTGGCTGTGGCTGAGACAAGTACTGCACAGCAGGAAACGCTGAAGGTGCTGAGAACGGCAGGAGGCACAGCCATTAGAAACTCCTCCTACTCTGTTTACAACACTCCTCCCTGTGGGCCTTGAGAAAAGCTCCCTCCCCCCTTTCCCATCACTCACCTCTGAGCTGCTGACTAGGGCTATAGGCGGGTTGAGTGGGTCCATAGTGAGGTGGAGGCTGAGCAGTCCCATAGGCACCACCTGGGCTGCCTTGGAATTGCCCATGCTCTGGGGTCCCTGCAAAAGCGGCTGAGCCCACATAATGCCTGGTCTGAGGGTGAGAATTCACTGTAAGTTCCTTGACAGCAGAATCTCAAGTGACTTGTTAGGTCCCATTCCCCCCACACAGTTAAGTGTTACACTTATGAGCGCTGGTTTAGTAAGGTGGGTGAAAACAGTAGGGAAAACAGTCTTCCTCCTCTTACTGTAAGCACTTGGGGTCCGAACATCTGTTTGGCTCTATCAGCTGCCATGAGGGTGCCTGGACGATTGTGTCCTCCAGGGCTTCCTAGAGAGGAAGAGGGGCTTCATGATGCTGGAACGGTAGTCTACGGGACCCAGGAGGATCCATCTGACAGTGGTTTCTTTAATCCTCACCCTGCATGCTGAGGAGATGAGTTCCTGTGTGAACAGTCAGACTCTGTGGGTATGCAGCTGATGTCAGAGTGGTTAAATCACTAGAATGAAAAGAATGCAGGTCAAAAATCAAGGACTAATACCCCCTCTCAACGTTAAACAATGATCTTTTGTTACCTGACCCAAATTATATTTTTTTGCCCCTAATTTAAATTTTAGCTATCCAGTCCCACCTCTGCTCCTTTCGCCTTCGTTTTTCTTCCTCATGTAAAACTTTCTTCAGCTGCAGGAAAAGCTGGTGCTTCTCTTCCTGTAGGGCCAAAAGCTTCTCTTGCAATTTCAGGATCTGGGAAAGGAGGGAAGGAAGAGAAGATAAAGATAAGAGAGCCAAAGAAGAAAAAGCTGGGAGAGATTAAGGAACTAATGACACATACTTGTTCCTTGGTCTCCTCTAGTGACATTCTCTCTTCCATCTCCTTTTTCTTCCTTCTCTCCTGTTCTTCTTTCATCTTCTGTTCCATCATCTTGTCTACTTCTTCTTCCTCTGGAGGAAGAGTCAAACAGGAAGGAAAAGTGGCAGGGTGGTTAAAATAATTAGAACATTAGAGACTGAAGACCAGCCAAAACTGGTTATCCCAATGATCTTTCACGGTCTTAAAAAGACAACAGGGAACAGAGTAGGTTTCATTAGGTGCTCTCCAAGGTCCTTCCCAGCTCAAGGTTTCTGGAGTGCAGACCAGGCGATTTAAACTCCCACCACAGTGGGGCTGTTCCATCCATCCCTCTAGCTTCGGCCGCCGGTGCACTGGTCTGCTAGCGGTACCGCCATAGGCGTGTGCCCTCCCGCTTTGGCCCGGACTCACCCTGCCGCTTGCGCTCCCGCTCCATCATGATGTGCCGGTGCAACGCCCTGGCCATGGCGTTGGAAAGCTTGGGGCGCTCCAGGAGCGCAGGCATGGTGCTGCCGGGGGTGCTTGGGCCGTGGGCGCCCGGCTCTGTAGCTGACTGCCAGACCTCGGACTAGGCCTGCGGGCAGGCAGGTACTCAGAGATTACCGCGCCCGGTCGGCCCAGACGAAAGGCCGCCTGCCGCCCCGCTCACACGTACAGGGACCACCACGGCTCCAGCGCGCAAGCGCGCAGGGGTCTCTGGCCTCGGGGTTCCCGCCCCCTTCCCCGCCAGCCCGGGCTCCGGCCCCTCCCTACCCGCTTTTTCTTCGCTTCCTCCGCGGCCTCCTGCTCGCCCTGGCCCTGCGTCACGTCCGGTGGTGGAGGCTAATCCTTCCGAGGTCAAAACATCAGCGGCTTCGCGGATTGGGCAGGGAGGGAAAGGCGGAAATGCCAGGGACGGGTGCCTGTGAAGTCCAAACCCTTCCACCTGGCCCGCCCCTTGCAAACCACCTTTGGACGCAGCTCTTGTTGGCACCGCCGCGGGGGAATGCCCCAAGCCGTTTCCGGTATCGCGGATCCGGCGGTGGGGTCCCTGACTGGGCGGGCCGGTGATCCGCTTAGGGCGTGCAAGAGAGACGAGATAAATGCTCAGAGACGATGTTTATTGGCTCTTTCGAAATCAGAGTCGTGACAACTGTACAGAGGACCCAACCCCTCCACTGCGTGCCCTACCCCGTTCCCGCCCGGTGGCCACAGGGAAAAGCAGCTTCACGTAGGGCACAGAAAGACTCCTTTGGGATTCACAGTAACCAAGAACAAAAACAAATAAATTAAGTGATAAGGGGGTGGGGAGTCTTAGGTAGGGAGTCCTGTTCCCCAAGTCAGTGCATGAACAGGGGTCACCCAGGGCCTGGAGCTGGGCTCCCCACAAACTCCTTTGCTCAGAGTGAGTGTTCCCGGGCCCTGGACACGGAGATGTGCTCCACTTCCCATCTAAATTTGAAAGACTGCCTACATGCTCCTGCGCGCCTGCCAGCCTGAGCACCATGCATGCTGTGGGTCACTGGAATGAGGTGGAGGCAGTCGTCACTCAAGAGTCCGCGGGCCCGAAGCCCAACTGTGCTTGTAGTAGTGAGGTCTCCCCTCCTCATTCCACCCGTACCAGCAGGGCATAGAGGAGTGTGGCCCCCTTCTCCTTAGTTACCCACTCAAGTTCGGCTGGGCTGAAGTGAGGGTCAGGAGGTTCTCTGAGGACAGCAGAAGGAGGGCCAGGAGTGTAGGAGCCAGGGCGCACACACACCTGGAAAGCCACCTGGGCCTGGTGTGTCCGCTGGAATTTGGGGTCCCGGAATCTGTCAGGCAAAAGGTAAAAATAGGGTGGTGAGGCCTCTCAGTCACCTCTCCCCCTTGCTAACTGCGACCACTACACTGGCCCTGCTGTTCCTAGGAATCATTCCCACTTTATAAAAGGGACTAGGATCTAGCTCTTCTATCTAAATGGTCTTCGTCCCAATGACTGCTCAGCTAACTTCCTCACCTCCTACTCCAGCCTTTGTTCAAACCTCACCTTAATGATACCTAACCTGACTATCCCTTTTAGTATGCCTGTTCCAACCACACTTCTTTTTGTAAAAAATTTTATTTATTTACTTTGAGAGAGAGAGGAAGGGAGGGAGAAAGAGGGAGAGAAACATCGATGTGTGAGAGAAACATCGACCAGTTGCCTCTTGCATGACCCCAACTGGGCACCAGGTCAGCAACCCAGGCTTGTGTCCTGACTGGGAATCGAACTGGCGACCTTTAGTTTGCAGGCCAGCACTCAATCCACTGAGCCACACCAGCCAGGGCTCCAACACTTCAAATCCACTTCCCTGCCACTCTACTTTTTGTTTCCATAGTACTACTTTCACCTTTAAAAATACTAAATACTTATTATGAATAAACATCCTAGAGAGAAAACTTAAGTTCCACAAGAACAAGTTTCCCCTTTTGTTCACTGAGATAGCACAAAAGAAGTGGTATTTGTTAAACAATTGTGAAGAAAGGGCTGGGGTGGAGACAGGAACTAGCAAAACAAGGTGGGAGTAGGGAGGGCAAATCATATAGACCTAAGAGGCCCTGGAGCCTCCTGTGTACTTACTGCACTTTGGATGCCAGGATCTCAGCCCCAGCATATTGGAGGGAGGGAGAAAGCAGAACTGGAGGGGGCTGCTCCTCCCGAGGAGGTGCGCAGTTCTCGCCTGGCTCCTCAAATCCTCCCCTTGGCTCTCCCTTCAAGGGCCGGCAGCTCAGGATGGAGGCAGTGCCTGTGAAGAGAACTGGGTCAGTATAACCCTGCTTCGGCACACAGGCCCAGCCTGCTCTGGTTCTGCCAGAGCTACGGTACCTGCTCCCAACTCCCCTCGGTCCAGCACCCTCCGGATGGCTGCCACATTGCTGCCGTGATATGCCATGTGCCACTTCTTGGTTAGTGTCCCAGCCTCCAGGTGGGGATTCACCCTAGGAATTGGACAGATAGCGCAGATAGGACAAAAGTCACTGGCTCCCTAAGATTATCCCCTAGGCTCCCTAAGGTTATTCCCTAGACATGCAATTCTGTCACTTCATGCACACTCTCAGGATCCTCCTTTCTCAAAGGGGCAAAGAACAGCAAGAGGTACACATGATCCTGCCCCATAGGTACCTGAGGTTGAACCTGCACCAGCCAAAGGGTAGGGCATATTCCCTGGGAGGTTCCCCACGGCGCCGGTGGGCCTCATCCCCTCGCATCTTCCGGCAAGACTCACAGTAGCACAGGCTACGCTTCGGTGGAGGCATAAAATAATCCTCTGTGGGAGAGTAAGTGACAGACTTGGTGCTACGGTTCCTGTCTTGAGTCTCAACCACATAGCCTCCTTCTGACTGAGGCAGGTTCTAGGGGACTGGGTACTCACCAGGAAGCAGCAACAGTTCTTGGAAACGGGAGCAAAGGGCATGGTACTCGCAGCTCTTGAGAGGGCTGGCAGTGGGCAGTGGACCCCAGCATACGCTCTCCTTGATCCCTGAAGGAGCAGAGGGGGCAGAGATCACAAGAAATAGGGTTAGATGTACGGGGTGGGGTGGGGTAGGGTCCTGGTTCCTCCAGGCTGGCTCACCATCCACCATGTCAGCTTTTTCCATGTCCCCTTGGGTTCCAGCACTCTTCAAACTGGCAGCTCCTGGTTCAGGACTCACAATTGTCACCTGCAAAACAGAGGGGTGGTCAGCTAGAGTGTGATTAGCCTCCAGGGCCTGCTGATCCCCTCCTTGGACAACAGACTTCCTCTTTACTTGGACAGCCATGTCCCAGGCACTCCCACCTCCCTGCCTCCGCTGCCACTAACCTGCTCACATTGCCCATAGAGGTCCACAAGCGCATGGCAGGGCTGAGGGACATCTGGCACAGCCACCCCCTGGTCCATCCCATTGACATGGAGATGCAGGCCCCCAGAGCTGTCTAGCCGCAGTCCCAGGATGGTGCCTTCAGGACACGTGTCCAGATTTGGCCCAAACTTCTCACAGATCTGAGAGGAGAGACCTACTGTCTTCCCAGAGATCAGACTCCCACCAGCAGCAGCCACCCCCACCCTTCACTCTGCTTTGGGTTGCCATGCCCTGGGCTTTGCCTCCACACTTGTCCACTGTCCGGGCTCCACCTCCCCCTTCTCCGACTGCAACATTCTCAAGTGTAGGGACATAGGAGGAGGCAGCATGCCCAAGACCATCCAGGTAACAACACCCATGCCCTCGTGTGAGTCTACCCCTCAGGGCCCCTTCCTCATTTTTGTCCAGCCCCTCCCTACTCAGAGACCTGGCTCCTCACTCCTCTCTGCTCCCTACCCACCTTGAGGCCGTTGTGGAAGACCCCACGGCCCCGCACCAGCCAGGCTGCCCGTTTAAGGGCACAGGCAGAAGCAGGGAAGTTGAGCCTCTCGGGTGGGCAGGTGATGACTCCCAGAACAAGGGAAGATGTCCACTGCCGGTTCAGGAAGTCTATCCGTATCTGGAGCAGAAGGTGGCTTTCCCCAGTCACAGCCTCCTGGGAAGAGGCCACCCACCCAGCATACCCATGCTTCTCATAGCAGCCAGGGAGGGAAGACACCTCGCAGAGTGTGGCCTGGGATGCTGTCCCTTCTAAGGCTTAGAGGGACCAGAAACAAAATTCACTTATTTCCTCCCCTCTTTCAGCCTTGATCTTTTCTCGACTCTAAGGATTCTTATCCCTAGAGGAACCCTTCCCCTGGCTAACAGTGACAGCTTTCAGTTAGCAGCAGAAGGGCCTCTCCTCTGGAAAGCCCTCCCTGCTCCCACATATGGGATTAGGCCCCTCCCCTGGAATCCTCTGGCTCTTCCCTGCTGTTTCATCAGCCACTAGGTGGGCACTTCCTGGTAACTGACCCAACTCCCATCACAGGGTATGAACAAAAGCTCATTCAAGGGACTTGCCTTCCACTTTGTCCTCAATCTAGAAAGGCCTTGCTCCAGTAGGGTTGGACCTGGGTCACCCTGAGCAAGAGTTGCTGGGGACAAGGAAGGGATAAGGAAAGGAGGCCCACCTGGACCAGCAGCTGGGGCACCAGGGGCTGGCTGACGACAACAATGCCCTGATTGTAGCTGGCCACCCGTGTAGCTGTACGGTTCCCATTGGATAGAAGGATATTCTTCCCGTGGTTTTCCAGGAACTCGAGGGCTGTAGGCATAATGGCCACCTGATCCTGGCCCTGTGCGGAGGAGAGACTGAGCTGCTGGAGTTGCTGATGCGAGGCCAAGCCACCCCACTAGACTTTACACAGAGCTTTCACATAGGCTTCTATCCAGCCAGGACAGGATTGAGGAACCCAAAATGGGCTGGTGGCCAATGGCCCACCAAACCTCTCATCCACGTGCCCAGAGGGCCTTGCTGCAGCCTCTTACTCCCAGGCCATGCTCCTCGTCCTCATCGTCCTCATCGCCCTCACTTCCGGTGTCGGAGCTGGGGGAAGGAGGCTGCGTGCCTTCTGGCTCCTCCAGCCTTGTGGAGCTGACAATAGACACACTCCGCACTGGCCCGTATAGATCCAACACTGCCCACACGTTCTGGGGGCACAAAAGACCCAGGAAGCTGGAGATGAGGAGAAGACCTCAACCTCATCCCCAGAACCTAACGTAGGTCTTGGGTCTACCTTGGCAACGCCAGTGGCTGCAGGCCCCATATCCTCTCCATCTACCAGGATGTGCATTGAGTCATCTGTCCCTCGCCGAATGCCCACACGGCTCCCGACCTAGGACCCAGGTGGGACAATAACGGATGCTCAACCCACCTCTCCCTACCATCCCCATTCCCAACCCCACCCTTATCTCTGGATCCAGCTGCTTCACCCCCAGCCTCTCTAGGTTCCGGCCATAGTTCATCCTCTGGAGCAGCCCGTCGCGCCTCACTTCACAGCTGGACACCATCCAGGTGGTCTTAGTCCGGAGTTCTGGCAGGGAGGGAGGCAGGCCAGTGCCACCGCCTGCTCCAGGCCCCATCTCCCCTGGCGCCAGTGTGGTCAGCCCTATCCGGAGAGAACCGGCCCACTTCTCATCCAGCTCTTCCACTTTCACCTGTGTGAGAAACATGAGCTCGCGCTAGGTGGGGGCCGGTGGGTAGGAAGCAGTCTGGCCCGGTTGTGAAGGCCACATCTCCTTTGTCACATCTCCACAGCCCACCTCAAAGACTTCCTCAGTCTTGAGCTCCTTGGTGCTAAAGACAAGGCCATGAGCGTAGCCAGCAGCGCGCACCGCCTTCGTGCCGTCCTCCTCCAGAGTGACGTTCTTGCCGCAAGTGCTGTGGAACCGGTGAGCCACGCCGGCCACTGTGGAGAGATGGCACCAAAGGAAAGGGTAGAACTGGGGCAGCAAGCTTCAGACAGGATGCAGAGCAAAGCTTTCAGGTGAAACAGGGAGCTGACATAAGGTCCCACTGGCCATCTCTCCTTTAAGACCTCCGACACCTCTTTTCACCACAGCAAGACTTGTTCCCAAATCTGGTAGGCCCAGCTTACAGTGTCCTGGCCCCTTTGTGGCAGGGAAGTAACCCTGCGCACCAGGCGTAAACTCTTCCCTCTTCGTGGCTGCTTTCCACCATGGGTTCTTCCCTCCCCTTTCCCTGACCTGGAAGCTGTACTTCTCAGACCCACAGCAGGCAAGCAGAGCCCAGCCTCCCCCCTGTTGGCTGCACCTGGGGAGTGCAGGGGGAATGACTTCTCAGTAGCGGTGTTGCTGGTTGCCAGGCTGTTGTCCATGGGGCCGGTAGCATTGGTGATGGACACCTGGACACACTGGCCATAGAGATCCACTACTGCATACACCTCTGGGTAGGAAAGGAAGGAGTCAGAACCTTGATAGCCCTGGGTGAGCCAGGCTGAGGGTGGCAGGTCGAAAGCCACGGAGTAGTCACCTTTACCCGGAGGTAAGCCTGAGCACGCGGCGCCTTGGTCCTGGCCATTAATGAAGTAGTGCAGATCGCCCTTGGAGGTTCGCATCATGCCGATGCGTGACCCGGTGCCCAGCGCATCGAGGTCACACCCGTAGTTGTTGCGCATCGTGTTACCATCTTGCATGATAGCCGTGCCACTGGGGAAATGGCGAAAGGGACAAGTCAGCCACCTAGCTTCCTCCCCACACAAGTCCCTGTCCACTCTCTACCTGTCAGAATCTTTGAGTGCCTTGATTAGGATCTCAATCTGGGGTCTGAGACCCAATTCTGTCTCCTACATCCCTGGGCTCCCTCTCACGAGAGTGGTAAATACCCTATAAGGAAGGAGGATTGAGCCCCGTGGAAGGGTTTCCAAGAATTAAAGAGAAGAGGCAGCCAGATTCCCTAGGTCTGCTGTTGTTCATGGCTACCACAGGTCTGAAACCCTGCTTCCCTCATCCCAACCAGCTCTACCCAGCCCTGCCCAGCTGGTGCCCAAAGCAAGCAGTCCAACCTTAGCATCCAAGTATCATAGTCAATGTCTGTCATAGTGTTGGGGAATTCAAGGTCCTCTGGCCGAATGGCGGTTACTCCTGGGAGGAGGCAGGGGTAGGTCAGAGCCAAGGCCCCAGCTATAGGTACCCAGCACCTCCCCCAGCACACGTGTAAACACACACACACACACACAGGGGTCCCTCACCAGCCTCAATAGAGCCTGACCAGCGATCCACCATCTTCTGAATGACAATTTCAAACAGCTCTCCATCCCGCAGGGCCCTGCCAAGGAGAGTAGTGATCAGAGGTCCTCCTGGTTTGCTGGGGCTGGGCAGCAGGGCAGTGGGGACATGCGAGTCCAGACACTGACCGGTTGGAGATAACAATGGCATCATTGAACTCGCTGCGGCAGTTGTGTCGGAGCGCAGTGCGGCCCCCATTAGTGATGACTGCATTATTGCCATGCAGCTGGTGGAAGCGCAGGTCAGAGCCCCCGGCCCCTGATGACGGGGAGCTTGGAGACATCTGGTTGTTCCCCTCAGGGAGAGGCTCAGGGACTGGAGTCACCTCTGCAAGAGGGGACATCACCCATTAGGCATACAGTCGTCTCTGAGTCCTCCCGAAACCACCCTCCTGCCCTTGCCCAGCCCGGCCCTCACCCACGTCGTCCACAATGGTGGCCTGGGCCGCCTGGCCGTAGAGATCCACAACAGCATAGACGCCCGGAGGCACGTTCCAGGCAGCAGGGCCCTGAGTCATCCCATTGACAAAGAAGTGGAGAGTCCCGTCCTCCCGCCGAACCACGCCCACCGTGTCCCCTGCCTTGGAAGAAGGGGGGGCTGGAGTGAGGAGTCAGGTAGAGTCCCTGCCTGGGCTGGTCCTGCAGCAGCCCCCACCTTGGCTACTCCCCAGTGCTGAGACCTGGCAGCACACCCACTCTCCCACCTTGAGGCGATCCAGGTTGTGCCCATATTCATCCAAGATGGTCGTCCCATTGTGCATCACCCCATTCCCAGTCATCATCCAGGTCCCTAGGGGGACAAGGAGTAGCAGAGGACATGAGGGAGAAGCCAGGACTCCTCTCCTTCATATAGCAGTCCCCACGTTATTCCCCAGAGCCTTTAGCCCAGCCTGCCTTTTCTCTGTCAGCTTTCTTCCCAGGGAAGGACAAGAAAACTGCTGTTCCCAAGCCAGCCACGGGCCCCGTCCATGCGGCACTCCTCAGCCACTGAACCCGTCGTCACAGTGTGACAAGTAAAAAAGAGGCTGGAGAACAAGTGTCAGGGCTGTGAGCACAGCTTCCTCCCTAGGACCCTATCCTGGCCCTGCCCTTCTTAGGAGCTCACCAGAACGCAAGTTGGTCATGGTGGAGGGCAATTGGAGGTAGGCAGGATTGTGGGTGGTGACACCAATCTCAATGGAGCCAGCCCATTTGTCCACCATCTTGTCGATGCGCACCTGGAATACCTCTCCGTCCCGCAGGGCTCTGCTGCTCAGCACCACGCCATGATTGAAGTCATCAGTGGCACTGAGGGCACAGCAAGTGGGGACTCAGACCCCTAACACAAGCTCCGAATGTGCCAGATCTTAGTCCAAGTCAACCAGATAAACATCACACTCAGAAGGCTCACCCCTGTTCTGTCTAAGACATCCCGGATCAGACTCACTCTAGCTCCCACTTCCCCAACCCTTCCCCCGATTCCATTAGAGTCCCTTCTGCAGGCTTCTCCCCACCCCAAGGGCCATACTGGGGCCTCAGAGCAGTGCGTCCCTCGTGGGTAATGGCTGCCTTCTGCCCACAGTTGGGATGGAAGAGCAGGCGCTCAGGTTCTGCCTGGGCAGCAGGAGCAGCACGGCGGAGAGCACCCTCGGGAGACAGCGCCCGCAGGATGGCGTTATTCCGGCGTAGACGGTCACTGTGGTTGTTATTGTGGACAATGGTCACCTTCACTGCCATCCCATACAAGTCCACTACACCATATACCACTGGAGGTGTCAGTGGGGTAGCCACACCTGTGGAGGGGCGGAAGGCACAGGAACAGGGGGTTGAGGGGAGAAGAATCAAACGTAGGGAGACTGAGTAACAAAGAGACAGGACAGTGAGGGACAGACCACCCCAAAGAAAGCCCTGGCCCAAAAGCCTTCTTTGAACTTTCCCTTACCCTGATCAATGCCATTAATGAAGAAGTGGAGGGCAGAGTTGGACTTCCTCGTGAGACCAATGTGATCACCCTCCTGTTCAAAACAGAAAAATGACAGTCTGGAATTCATCCACAATTAGGCTCCAGTCAGTTGTGGGAACCGTGAGAACAGATCAGTCCTAGGGCCTTCCGACCATCCACATCACAGGGGAACAGCTCCAAACAGCTCCTGTGAGTCTCAAGACCACCCTGAATGCTTAATGCAAGTCAGGCACTGCAGTGAGTCACCTGTTTAACTCTTACAACAATCTATGAAACACGACTAACACACTCACTTTAGACGTTTAAGGAAAAGAAAAAAAAAAACTACCAAAGGGGGTAAGCTTCTTACCTCAGGTCACTACCACAATCCATCTGACTCCAAAGATCTGAGTGCCTAACTGTTGGGCAACCTTGCCTTCTTAGAAGGAATCTTCAGGCAAAAGATAAAGGGGCTTGCTCTAGACCACAGTGCCCAGGCAGGGATGCAGTATCGTGGGACTCCCCTGGAGAGTGGCCCGGGCTGTGTCCCACCCTCACCTGCAGTTCATCCAGACTGAATTCACAGTACTCCCGGCGGGTGCCCTTGCCGTTGGTCAGGATCCCGCAGCCACTCATCATGATGGTGCCTAGGGGAAAGCACACACCCCAGTCAGGGTACGAGCTTCCTTCCCTTTAGGGAGCCCAGGCCCGGGCCGCTGCCCCGCCAGAGGCTGGTACCTGACTGCAGATTGGTCATGGTGGCTGGGTATTCCAGACTGTTGGGGTTGTGGGTAGTGACACCAATCTCAATGGAGCCTGACCACTTATCTACAAGCTTGTCAATGCGGATCTGGGGTGGAATATTAGAAGGGAAAAGTGGGCATGTAAATGCAGGGGAAAGACCCACAGCCCTTGGTCCTTCCTCAGTTCCCACCCTTCCAGTAGCAAGGACCAAGCCCCATCTTCAGTTCCCAGAGGGTGAGGTGTCAGCCAGACGCTAGGATCTTGCACACCTCAAACATCTCATTGTCCCGGAGTGGGCGGTTGGTCATGACTACCCCATTGTTGAACTCATCCAGGGGCCGGCGACGCTCAGCCGTCTTATTGTTGTTGCTGAGTTTGATGAGAGTTCCACACTTCTCATGGAAGAGCAGGGCATCGTTGGAAGTAAGGATGGGTGAGGTGGCAGCACAGCTAGACCCTAGTCCTTCCCCTGCTGGTGGGGAGCTCAGGTTCACATTTAGGAGCCCCCCATTGTAAGCAGACAGGATGGCATTGCTCACCACCTCAGACAGCTCCATGCTGGCAAAGTCTACAGCAGCAGGGTAAAGGAAGGAAGCTGAAATGAGGGTCTACACCGGCAGGTCCGCTGTGGTCTCCCTACCCCTCTCCTGAGGTCCCTCCCTCGTCCACCTCACTTCCCACTCCCCTTCCCAGGGCCTCCCAGAAGCCCTCACCATTATGCGACTCAAGGCTGTTAGGAAACGTCTGCGGCCGGGCCTGTGCTGGGGACACCATGAAGGCTGGGGACCAGGCAGGATGGGAGGGGAATAAGGGTTCAGCACCTGCTGCAGGGCCCACAGCCAGGAGAGCCCCTCCTCTATCCCCTGCTCTCCCCCTCAGCAGACTCAGGGGTCTGAGTGGCCCTGCCCACACCCAGCCTCACTCCTCACTACACTTCCCTTCAGCCATCCCCTCTGTCCCACCCCTTCACCACTGCCCTAGCTGTGTTCTCACCTTCATCCCTAGAGGTCCCCTGTTCAGCCAAGGCAGAATCTTCAGGGGGAGCGAAGAGCTCAAGGGGAGGTGTAGGGATGGGAGTAGGAGGGCTGAAGCCTGGTTCAGGGGGTAGCACAGTGATTTGGGTGCACTTGCCATAAAGGTCCACAACAGCCCAGACACGAGCAGGCAGGCCTGTGGCAGCCACACCACAATCTCGCCCATTCACCCACAGCCTCAGCTCCCCAGCAACTGTGCGCTCCACGCCCACACGGTCCCCTTCGCCAAGCTGGTCCAGGTCCTGACCATACTCCTCCAGCACAGAACGTCCGTCCCTCAGCACCGAGCAGCCCGACACTACCCACGAACCCCCCTTCAGCCCTGTGGCACTGCTTGGGAAGTCCAGCACGCTGGGGTCCAGTGCCGTCACCCCAATTTCAATGGAGCCACTCCAGGAGTTGACCTGTGACAGGGGTGGTGGACAGAGGCTCAGGATGGGCCACCAATGGGTCTCCCACCACTAGGAAACCACAATTCATAGGCCACTGTGTCATCCTCCCCCCACCTCTCAGACCACTTAACTGACTTTTCTGTCTTGAGACATGAGACCCTAATCCAGAGGTGCAGTCCTACAAGTAATTTTCTGCACTCTGTCTCGGGAACTGTTTGGTCCTCTGTCCCTTGCAACTGTGCTCTTTACTCTGGATGCTCAGTCCTTTCCCTTTCATGCTGGCTAAATTCCCTGGCTCCAGCTCCCTGCCTCCTCTAACTTCGCTGGTCTCTGTGGCTTCTCAACCACCCAAATTCACAGCTCTCCATGCCCATATTCCTTGTTCTTGTATATCACTCTCTTTCCGCTGGCCCAATTCTCTCCTAAACTCTGGCTCCACTCAGATTCACTCTGTCCTCTTCTCTGAATCACACACAAGCACACAAACCTCCCTCTCCCTGAGTAGCTCTCCTTAACCATTTTTCCCACCCAACCCTGAGTTTGTCCTTCAAAGGTTTGTTCTTTCCTAAGTTATTATCTCTCTCCTCCGCCCATCATATCTTTGACATCTCTCCATCCTCCATCTCCCAGAAATGGTTCCAGGTCTGTTCCCTAGTCGTTCTAAGGGGTGAGGTCCCATGTCCCTTACCTGCTCCTGGGACTTAAAGAAATTCGAGTTCTCCTTGTCCTTCAGGCTGAATGTTTCTATTTCATGCTCCCTTCCTGGCTGTCACCTGGTGTCCTAAGTCTGTCAGTTCCCCTTCAGTACCTGACGGTGTGGACTACACTGGCTACCGTACCCCGTCTCCCGCTGGTCCCCTCCCATTCTCCACATCTCGGTTCTGCGTCCCCAGCTCCGCACCTTGCGGTCGATGCGGACAGTGAAGACGCGTCCATCGCGCAAGGGTTCCCGGCTCAACACCAGCCCGTGGTTAAACTCCTGGCCTGGCTGCTGTCGCCGCGCTGTACGCCCACAGGCCGATAGGCTCACCAAGCGCCCAGTGCGCGGGTGCAGCTCTCCGCCGCTGCCCAAACTCGCACCAGACCCCGGTCCCGGGCCGCTGCCGCCGGGGCCTCCACCCCCCCCAGGCCCTGGCCCAGGGCCTCCCCCAGATCCCCCACTCCCACCCGACCCCGCCGCCATCGCAGCTGACGCCGGGGCCGCGCGGCAACCGCGTTAGGCGGCACCGTAGCAACCTCGGTGCACAAATACCCTGAGGGAATAAGACCCAGGGCTGGGGCCAGATATGCTTTACGGCACTGCCGGGCACTGAAGCATCCCGGACTAAGGAATTAACGACTATCACGATGGGAACAGAAGGACGACGGGGTCGGGAAAGTTTGCTTTACGGCACGGCGAGGTGACAGTGGCTCTAAGAGGGGTGAAGACTTGGGCAGGGAGTTTTTGCGACAGTGAAAGAAACGACTGCCGCAGCCATCTTTAAGACGGAAGGGGGCGTGCTCGCGCCTGAAACATTTTGAGCTTTGCAATAGTGCTAGCGACGACCCCGCCCTCCCCCTCGTAGAGGCTGGTGACACCTTGAAGTATTCACTTTACGGCAAGAGGAGGTGGCTTCTCGCTACAAGCTTCGAAGCTGTGTGAGTGGGACCTGGTAGTAACTTTATAAATAGAAACCTCTTTCCTCCGCATCGAGACCAAATGTCTTGCGACAGTGTCGCAATCCCTCCACTTTGTATCACGCCTCTCGTGGGAGGCAGAGCGCACGTAGTTTGGTGCAAGAGGGCTCTGAATTCCAGTCCCATCAAACTTAGATTTTTAAAGCCACGAATAAAAATCCAAAGAAGCCCCAGCAGGCAGTTTCAAGTAACAGTGCTGACGGTCCCAAAAGATTCCCCCAGAGCTATTAACAAGCCACCAGCCCAACTCCGACGCTCGCCCTAAGGTTGGATGACTTTGACGTCATAAGGCTCGCGCCAGAAGTACGGCAGCAAAACTAGAGACAAAGAAATATTTGGGTGGGGACAAAAAGGGAGGGGCAACCGGGGAGTGGCTCCCAGCCCGAGTTCCCCACCTAGTCTGGATTCTGCCCACCGTGACTCCCAGGACCTTAGGGCCCCCAGCTCCAGCGAACCCCGCCAGCCACGGTGGGGGCGGGGCCACAGGGGCGGGGCTATGTGAAGCTGTGAGGAGGGGTGGAGTAGCTGAGAGTGGCCCCGTGGTGGAGCAATGGAGAAGCAAGAATCTCTAGGGACAGCCGGCGGCTTCAACGGGGAATCCCCTGGAGGGGCAACCGGGGGAGTGCCAGGAGGCATCAGAGGAGTTGAGGCAGGCACTGGCTTGCCCTCCGACGTAATCTTGTTTCACGATTCTGGGCGCCCCTTACACTCTGGGGGAATCCTAATTAGAAGCCCTGGTTCCAGCCGGCCCTCCGGGGTGGTAGCGGTTCATGCTTCCAGGCCCAACCAGCATTCTGGGAAGATTGTGGGCCACAGTCTAGCGTCCGGCGCGTACCCTGGCGGATTTAATGCCCCTTTTCCTGAAACCTCTGTATCCGGGACGTCCAGCTTTGGGTCCGAGGAGCCTGGAGTGCACAACTCGGGACGCAGTCCGCGCTCCGGGTCAACTTACTTGCACCCCCACAAACCCTATGAGGATCAGCCCCGTAGCATCCTAAAAACCAGCAGCTCCACCCTGATGCATAAATACCCCTGTGCGGAAAAGTGAGAATCGCAGCTCAGCTTGTAGGCAGCAAAGAGCACGGAGGGAGGGGCTCCGAACACTGGTGGGGGCGGAGCCAAGAGGGAAGGGGCGGAGTTCAGAGAACAAAAAAAGCAGGGTGAGGGCAATTGAGAGGGGAATTGGAGTTCCAAGCCTTTGGAAGCAGCAGGTACCGGGTAAGATAAATTATGACTACGTAGTACGTGGTTATCATTAGGTGTGACACCATTCCCAGCCTGCACCTCTGGAACCGCAAGGGGGAAGAAGAAAGTTTTTAATGACCGAAAGAATTAGGGAGAACTGTAAGGAGGGGGTCACTAGAAGGTTCCCCTCTCCCATCCCCCCTTTTTTGTGCCCTTCTCCCACCGCAGGAGGAAGTCTCAGCACTGGGATGAAATGAATATCATGGCCACCTACCACCCAGCTGATAAGGAATACGGATCTATGAAGGTGGATGAGCCCAGCACTCCCTACCACAGGTGCTGAGCCTTCAGCCTAGCCCCTAAACCCACGCTCTCTTCCCTATTCAAAGAAGGGGATGGACGGCGGGGCGTGGGGGGGTCGCAGTGTGTGCTGGGGAAGAGGCAGAGAGGCCTTAGGGACTGGATAGTGCCTGATGTCCCCCCTCTCTGCACTGCTTCCTCCCTCCTGTGCAGGCTGCAGGACAGTGATGAGAACCTGCTCACAGGGCCTTCCCACACAGTGACTCCTGAGGCACTAGCAGAGAGGTGAGAGTCCTGCCAGAGATCAGTAGGGATATGGGGCATCTTCCTCCCTCCACTCCTGAACTCTGGGATCTGTGCCGGCTCTGCTTTTGGCCCCACCAAATGTGGGGGTACTGCAAATGCAGGTACTATATTTCCCCATCAGGCCAAGGCCAAGGTGGGAGAGTCAGCCAGCTTGGCCCTATCCATCACCTGCCCCCATTGTTTTCTCCCTTTGCTCCCCAAGTAGACTCCCTCCCCCCCTTCAGGTTTGCAACAACGGACAATGTCTGGCCCAAGGTCCTCCAGGGCAGTGATGACAGAAGCTCAGGGTCTTCAGACAACTTTCTCAAAACACGTGAGATGAGGGGTGGGAACTTAATGGATGGGGAAGTGGAGCGAACCTTCAGTGAGAGTATGACAGGAAAGCTGAGCTCTTAAACTGGCCCACAGACTCCAGTGATTTTGAGAAGCACCGCAAGGCACACTACAGTGAAGGAAATGCCTTCAAGACTAAGAAAAACCTACCCTTGGGTAATAACAAGAACAGCAGTGAGGGTAGTGAAGGTTTGGGCGGTGGCAGTCGAGGTGTGATGCGGGACCCAGGGTCCGAGTCTGTGGAGAGAGGCTGCTGCGCAGGAGGACTGGCCAGAGGAGTCGAAGATGAGATTGGCCTGGTGACCAGGAGCCACATCCTAGAAGCCAAGGGTTAGTAGCTATGGTGGGATCCCAGGGACTCAAGGGGATTGTAGTCCAAAGCCTTCTCCACCATAGCCTGTCTTTCTCAATGGGCACTGATTGGCCAAGGGCCCGCTGCCTGAGGGGGAGGTAATGCTGAAAGGTGACTCCAGGGAAGACAGAGGGGCAGCTGGGGTGAGTTCCCCATCAGGACAGTCCCCAGGGAAGTCTGGCTGGTGAGGAGGAACAGAAAACCCAAGACATGTAGGGGATAGAGAGGTCATGAAAGGTTTTCTAAAATGGGAGGAGGTAATAGAAGTGAGACGGGAACCTGGGGCTTGAGCTTCTCCCCTGTGGTTGGGGGGTGGTTCACAGCAGCCTGGACATCCTAGGTGGCCGTAAGACTCAGATTAATTTGGGTGACTCCTCAGATTCCTCTACCTTCAGAAATCAGTCCCCAGCTTCGGCCATCATTGTGTTGGACAAGGAGGTTGATCTGCAACGAAAGGAGTATTATAGCAAAGGAAGGTACCTGAGGTGCTGTCCTCACCCGGAGCTTGAGGAAGACATGGAAGATGAGCAGCAGGACAGTGAGAGCTGGGCTCGGTCAGCCTGGGGGAGGGAGGGCTGAGAACCAACAGACTGATGGGTGCTCCAACCCTGATCCTGTGATGCTTCCAGGCTCTGCAAGCCTGAATTGGATGAACGAGAATTCCCTAAGAACTGAGGTCCGTTTGCTGGACCACACGGAAAGCCCGCTTCAGGATTCCAGGCCATCGAGAACTCTCTGACAGTGACAATGACACCACTGCAGCTTGGTGAGAGCATCAGGACACCGTGTCACTGGGCCTGGCTCTTGGCAAGCTCCCAACCCCCATCCCTCAATCCTCTCAGACCAGTAGATCAGTACTAGGTGCTGGGACCCTAACCATCCTGGTGTGCAAAGCCCGCATTGTACAGAGAGGAACCAGGGGGGATCAGAAGTTGCTGGGACCCCCTCTAGCTTGACGCCATCTGCTGGTCCCAAGCCCCCTCCCCAACTTCTCTCCCTTACCTCCCCAACTCCTATCTTCCTAAAAAGTGGGTCCCAGGCACTGTTTGGCTGGTGGCAATGTCTGGTATCCAAGGGGCTGAACTGCCAAAGCCCAGAAACCTCAGAGAGGGAACCTGGAAGCAGCCCAGACTCCCCAAGTCAAAACGAGTGTAGCTATGAGCCTGGGCAGGGGGTAAGGGGTTGCTGCCCTGGCCACAGAGGGAGAGGGGGCGAGGGTAGGTTCTCGGGAGGCTGGGGGTCACGTGAGCCAGATCTCATGCCTGCTGTAAGAAAACCACTCACCCAACCCTTTCTCTCCAGATGAATCCCTGCGGCTTTGATGGACTCAGGAGGAGGAAGCCAAACAACAGAAAATGTAGCCAGCTGGAGATGGGGTGGGGGCCAACCTTCCTCTGCCTTCAGCACCCTAGGGGTAGAAAATAAAAAGAAGAAGAGCAAGAGTCTGGGTGCTGTGAATTGGGGGCCCAGGCAGGACCTGCTCAGTCACTGAAGAGAGGGGAGGGAGAAGAGAAGGGAAGTTCACACACAGGAAACCACGAGCAGCCAGAGCAGAGAAGAAAGCTCAGAGTAGTCTGGGGGATTGGAGTCTGAAAGGGCCCACCTGCAGCAGGGTGAGAATGATTGACGTGATTCAGCCAACCGTAAATTCACTAATATTTTACCTTAACTCTTATACCAACCTTGGAGGCAGGGGTTGTCATCCCCATCTTCCAGATGGGGAAACTGAGGAATCAGACAGCTTCCCCAGGGTCACGCAATCCCTAAGTGATAGAGCCAGGATTTGAATGCATGTCTGCCAGGCTCCCAAAACTCTACCACTAAAGGAGAAAGAAGCAGAAAGAGACTGGCCCCCAATAGGAAGGTGCCCGTGGAGAGTCTCTGAGGGCGGGGCTGCGGTTTCTCTGATCTCAGGCCCCTCTCCTCTGCCCAGGCCCCGCCTCTGCCCCTCCCAGCACTGCCTGGGAGTGTGGGGTGAGAGCTTCTCCTAGGACACCCCTTCCCTTTCGGGTAAAGAATTGTGACCACCTCAGGCTCTACCGAGAAGAGAACCTTTTCTCCTTCCTCATCAACGCCCCTCGGGGGCAGAGAGTACCTCCACCTGCCTGGCCTCAGGGACCACTGGCCTGAAGTGATCAAGCTGAGATGACAGTCAAGCTGGATTTTGAGGAGTGTCTTAAGGACTCACCCCGCTTCCGGTAAGTGTGTGCAGGTCTGGGGAGCAGAGGAGAGATGGTCTGACATTCCCCAACACACACACACACACGCACACACACGCTTCCCCAGGCCAGATGTCCTAGCAGGGAGTAGGTCTCAAAGGGACAAGATCAACTTGTGGGCCAAAGCAGTACCTCTGCTGTCAAACCCAGAGGGGGCCTCCAATCTCTCACCCCCAGAGCTGGCATTCCATCCTTCCTCTCATTGGGACCCGTGCCCCTCCCCCAGCACCTGCTCTGGGCGGTTAGCAACTTCCTGCCCTCACCACATCCACCCTTCTTCTACCCTTCCTGCTCTGGTCTGGCCTGGGCCATGGTAGCTCCCACACTGTGGAGTGCGCGAGCAGAAGAGGGCTGGTGGGTGGGCCTTTTTAACCCACTGACTTTTTCTGTCTGTACCCTCCACTCGCTAACCCCAACCCCTGACCTGACCCTGCCAAGGTGAACAGACCAGATGGATCCAAACCCTGTTCCCTTGACACCATCCTTCCTTTCCCAGAGCCTCTATTGAGCTGGTGGAAGCCGAAGTGTCAGAATTGGAGACCCGTCTGGAAAAGGTGACTCAGAATTGGATTAAAATGAGAAGGGCAGAGCCAGGAAGAAAGTTGGAGACAGAGAACAAGTCCTAGGGATTAATGAATGCTAATCACGTGGGGTAGATATTTGGGGGCTACAGAGAAGCAAAAAGGTGGTTCTGTACCCTCAAGGAGCTCGGGACCTTGGAAAACAAGTCTCATTTGGAGACTTACCCTGTCAGCTCTTGAGCCCTGCATTTTGCCAACCCTGGGCTATTGGGTAGGGCAAGGTTATTTCTGCCCGGGGAGCCCACCGACTGTGGAGGAGGACAGACCGGTAAGACGCCTAAACACAAAGCAGTGAGGTCTTCCCCGCCACTGTGTGAAATAGCACATGCCTGTGCCCATACACACCCTCCCACCCTCTCACTGGCTCTGTTTGTCTCTGCAGCAGCATTCATTTCAATCTGACGTTACCTATTTATTTGCTGTATTAGTTTTCTGTTGCTCTATAATCAATTATTGCGGATGTAATGACTTCACACATTTTCTATCACAGTTTCGGTGGGGCAGGAGTTGGAGACAGCTTAGCTGGTCCTCTGCTCAGGGTCTCACAGGCTGCAGTCAGGGTGTTAGCTGAGGCTGCAGTCTCACCTGAGGCTCAGGGTTTTCTTCCAAGCTCACAGGTTTTGGGGCTGACGCCCTCAACTCCTAGAGGCCACCAAGTCCCCTGCCATGTGGCCCTGTCCTTAGGAGGTTTACTTCATAGCACCTTGCTCCTTCAAGGCCAGCAGGAGTCTCCCTCCTGTGTGCTGGCAAGATGGTGTCAATATATCAGAGTGTGATCACAGGCGCGAATCCATCGTCTTTGCCGTGTGCTGTGACCTAGTCATGGGAGTGCTACCCAGTCGCCTTGGCCATATTCTACTGCTTAAAGCAGGTCACAGGTCTCACTCACACCCAAGGGGTAGGGACTACCCAAGGGCAGGAATCATCGAGGGTCACCTAAGCATGTGTCTGTCATGCTGTTTTTGCTCATTTTTTTTCTCGTGTACTTTTCCTTACTACTGTATAATTGTCATGAGGGACTGTTGTGTGTTGGTTTTGCTCTTCCATGGCCTGAAAGTTAGAGGATGACCAACTAATATATATATACATTTTATAAAATTGTATTTATTGATTTTAGAGAGAGGAAAGGGGAGAAACAGAGAAACATCAATTTGTTGTTCTACTTATTTATGCATTCATTGCTTGATTCCTGTATGTGCCCTGACTGGGGATTGAACCCATAACTTTGGTATAATGGGACGACACTCTGACCAACTGAGCTATCCGGCCAGGGTCTACCTATAATTTTAAATTAAACTTTTTTATTTGGAGTTAATTATAGATTCACAGGAAGTTGCAAACACAGTATAGGGAGGTCCCCCTCGCCCAGCCACCCCAGTGGCAGCATCTTTCGGAACTATGGTATACTACCAAGACCCAAAAATTGGTATTGGCAC
This sequence comes from Micronycteris hirsuta, assembly GCA_004026765.1. Classification (NCBI taxonomy): domain Eukaryota; kingdom Metazoa; phylum Chordata; class Mammalia; order Chiroptera; family Phyllostomidae; genus Micronycteris; species Micronycteris hirsuta. The sequence goes on along the minus strand of PVJI01004528.1, from coordinate 74,782 downwards.
GATGCAATGAACTGCCTACAGAGTTTTACATGGATTTTACCTGTTTTGCATATACTCTTTAAAAAATTTTTTCTGTATAACTCAATGACACTTTGTCATGTGTATAGATTTTTATAACCAGCATCACACTCAAAACATGAAACTCCTATCACCACAAAGAACTCTTCTGTACTACCTGTTCTAATGACGCCCTCCCTGCCCACTTTTAACCCATGATGACCACTCATCTGTTCTCCAGCTCTAGACTTCTGTCAGTTCTAGGGTGTTATATAGGTGGAATCACACAGCATGTGACCTTTCAAGATTGGCTTTTTCCTCCCACTCAGAATAACATCCTTGAAGTTTATTCAAATTGTGTGTATTAATAGTATCAGTAGCTCATTATCAATAGTTCATATATGAGTAGTTCATTCCTTTGCATTGCTGTGAACCATTCTGTTGTGTGGATATACTGCTCGTCACTAGTTCAGTCCTGTGAAAGTTCCTTACTCAGATAAAAGGGGCGGAGGGGAGTGGATAAGGAAAAACCGGACACTCATTTCCCCAGTGCCACGCAATGAAGTTGTGAGCATCTGGGTCCTTGTGCCTTGTCACAGACACCCCATGGGGACATCTGATAAGGTTTGATGATGACCAGTTTTCTGACCATTACTGTCCCTGTTAGTCACCACCAGCTCCATTTCCCTGAAGCCTTCACTAGCTCTGAAAAGTGGTTTTCAGTTTAACAAAGGTTCACAGGGCCGAGCTGACAGGCTCCACAGTCACTTGCTCCATGCCAGGTACACTGATGCAGGCCAGAGCCACGTGACATCACCTCAGCAGCAATGCAGTTCCTGCAGGTAACAAGGGCCAGGGGTCAGGAGATTTTAATTTGGCTTCTGGCTCAGCCACCTGGCCCTCCCAGAGAGACCCTCCTTGGGCTGGTCACCTGCCCCTTGTTTATCAAGTCTCTTTGTTTGTCAATTGGGACCAGACAGAATGGGCCTTAGGAGCCCACTAGCATGCGGTCTCTACCCTGAGCCTGTGGCTACTGATCGGGTTTATGAGGGGTATTCAGTGAGCACAGAGTGGGGCAAGTCCAGACGGCAAACACAGCAGGGTTTGCACCGACTAGGTGGAGCATTCATCCTGTGAGCCAGGCAGTGATGAGGATGGAGTTTCTGGGGAGCTCTGGATCCAAGCAGTTGGGGCAGGGCAGGGAGAGACATGCAGGTGGACAGAGAAAGGTATTTTGGAGGTGAAGCTGACACTGGCTTTGATGACAGGCTGGGAGGAATTTTGTTCCAGCCACGGAGCAGTGGGAATAAAAAAAGAAAGATAAGAAAGTACCAGGTTTGTGTTAGAAACTGTGAGAACTGTCCTGGCTGGTGTGGCTCACTGGGTTGAGCACCAGCCTGTGAACCAAGGGGTCACTGGTTCGATTCCCAGTCGAGGCACATGCCTGGGTTGCACGCCAGGTTTCCCATAGGGGGCATGTGAGAGGCAACCACACATTGATGTTTCTCTCTCTCTCTTTCTCCATCCCTTCTCTCTAAAAGTAAATAAATAAAATCTTAAAAAAAAAAGAAACTGAACTGAACTGGGCCAGAGGAGTATCAGCAAGGTTGTGAAGGAGGGGCACAGCCCAAAGGAAGGGGACAGGAAATGGGACAGGAGTGGGGGTTGCCACCAACTATGTTGGCACATGGCACAATCCCCTATTGCCCTGTTGCTTCCTAGCTCCTCAAGCTGGGTAATGGCCTCCTGGAAAGTGGACGTCATTACCTTACTGCTGGCCGCGCCTTCATTGTTGGCATTTGTGATCTGGCCCACCTGGGACCACCAGAGCCCATGATGGCGGTATGTATAGGTCCTGGGCCCAATTCATGGTGGGATGGGGTCTGAGGTGAGGAGAGATCCCGTGGAAGCCAGGGGAGGGTTGATCTGGGGTCTGCAGGTCCCAGGCCAGAGCAGGGCTGGTGCTGCCATCCAAGACAGCCATTGCAGGCTGGGTCTAAAGACAGGAGGGTCCTGCCCGCCCCGATGTCTGGTACTCTCTCTTTCTTTGCCTCTTCTTGCCTAGGAGTGTCTGGACAAATTCACTCAGAGCCTGAGCCACAAGCTGGACAGCCACTCAGTGAGTGGGGCTAGGTCGGGCAGGTCGGGGGAGCAAGGTGGGCTGTGGTCCTGACTCCCACCTTCCAATTTCTGCTTCTCCTCAGGAGCTTCTAGATGCCACCCAGCACATGCTGCAGCAGCAAATCCAAACCCTTGTCAAGGAGTGAGTGTTGGAGGGCAACCAGTCCCCTAGCCCTTCCCGTTGCCACAGGGGCCTCCCCGAATGAAGCTGTGAGACTAGGGGTTTCTGGTGGCCTGAGTGCTATCCCCCACCCCAAGAACCCCCTTGGAATCTCTTGTGCAGAGACTAACTGAAAGGCTGTGAGTGGGCCTGCTCCCGGGACTTCTCTGCTAGGGGCAGGTGGGTGTATCTGATTCTTCGTATCCCCGCATCCCCAGAGGTCTCCGGGGTTTCCGAGAGGCTCGTCGGGATTTCTGGCGAGGTGCTGAGAGCCTGGAGGCTGCTCTTATCCACAACGCAGAGGTCCCCCGGCGCCGGGTCCAGGAAGCAGAAGAGGCAGTAGCTGCTCTGAAGACGGCTCGCGCCGGGTACCGGGGACGGGCACTGGACTACGCCCTGCAGGTGCCTGCCCTCACCAGTCATCTTGGAGTACCAGGGTCTCAGACACCTCAAGGCTAGAGAGTCCCTGGTGTACCTTGGGAGGGGGCACTGTGTTTTCAAGACTGACCAGAGGTATTTTGGGGCCCTCAGATCAACGTGATTGAGGACAAGAGGAAGTTTGATGTCATGGAATTTGTGAGTTGCAGTGGCAGTACGGGCAGGGTGTGGAGAGCCTACTGATGGAGAACAGGAGGGAAAAGGGAAATATTGAGGGTCCTCCCCAGCTCTGCCCCTTGACCCCAGGTGCTGCGTTTGGTGGAGGCCCAGGCTACACATTTTCAGCAGGGCCACGAGGAGCTGAGCCAGCTGGCCCAGTATCGCAAGGAGCTGGGCGCCCAGGTAGGGCCCCATCAAACAGGCGGGTGGTGGAGGGTAGTGGGCTCTGAAATGACTTTCCCGGCCTAGTTCAGGGAGACTTGGGCCATCTGAGATGCCCCTCCTATGCCCAGTTGCACCAGCTGGTCTTGAATTCAGCCAGAGAGAAGAGGGACATGGAGCAAAGACACGTGCTACTGAAACAGAAGGTGAGGGCAGGGGCTGCTGGAGGGAGACAGTGGGGTGGGAGGACATTCTTTCTGCTCACAAAGTTGCCCTTTGACCCTTCTGTGCCCTCAGGAACTGGGTGGAGAGGAGCCAGAGCCAAGCCTGAAGGAGGGGCCCGGTGGCCTGGTCATGGAAGGCCATCTCTTCAAACGGGCCAGCAATGCATTTAAAACCTGGAGCAGGTGAGGAGAGGACACCCCAATCAGCCAAACCCATCCAATTAACTACTATTTTTTTAGTGGTTATGGTATGCTAAGCACGATAAGGAAAAAGACAAAACCTCTGCCTTCAGGAAGTTTACATTCCATCAGCAAAGAGAGACAGTAGTATAATCATGAAGTAAACGTGCGAGTGTACATTATGTGGAAGGTATGGGTGCCAGAGGAGTAAACAGTAAAGTAAGGGATGTGGATTGCTGAGGAGGGGTTGCGGTTTTAAATGGAGTGGTCAGGGTAGTCCTCAGGAGAAGGTGACTTCTGAGTGAATACTTAGAGGATTTCTGGGGAAGAATGCTGTAGGCAGGAGGAGGAGCCAGCGCCAAGGCCCTGAGCAACCTGGTGCAGTGGGAGGAATGGAGAGGAAGGTGTAGGTGTGGACAGAGGAAGGGAGGAGGAAGTGGCAGGAGATGAAGTCGGAACCAGTAAGGGTGTGAATCATGATAGGGCCTTGTCGGCTTCTGGAGGGACTTGGGCTCCCCTCCGAGGGAAATGGGGAGCCATCGTGGGGTGCGGAACAGGATGGCAATCTGCTCAGACTCGACTCCTTCCCCTTCTGGGGCCGCTGCCAGCCCACATGGGATCTGTGCACCTCATATCGCATACGGACTCCTTCCCCAAGACGCTGAGCCCCTTCCCCAAGATGCTGCCGTTTGCCAAAAAGAAATATAGCACTGGATTTATTTTATTAGGAAAAGCATTTTACTGTCATCTGCTAGAGAGTTGTCTTTATAAATATATCAAAGCTGGGTTGTCCAAGATGTGAACAGTACCTTTTAGACAGTCGGCACAGTTGTCCGCCCCCTCCGGAACAGCTCATGGGACAGTCAGCCCAGGTCTCTCTCTTCTCCGCAAGATCCTATGGGGCAAAGGACACAGACTCTCTGATGTCCCTGTCCCAGCCTTATCCTGACACTGCCCATGTCCAAACCCTACTTCCACCCCCTCCAGACGCTGGTTTACTATTCAGAGCAACCAACTGGTTTATCAGAAGAAGTACAAGGTGGGTAGCCAGGTGCTGGAGGCCCGGGCCCAGGGAGACTCAGGCCTTGCTGCTCCTGGCTGGACATCTGCCTCTATGTCACCTTCCGCTGTCAGGACCCTGTGACCGTGGTGGTAGATGACCTGCGTCTCTGCACAGTGAAGCTCTGCCCTGACTCAGAAAGGCGGTTCTGCTTTGAGGTGGTATCCCCCAGCAAGTGAGTGTAGTCCCCAGGGGTGACGTTCTGATGTCTCTAAATCTTTACCAGCTGGGAAGGTAAAGCGAGTCACAAAGACATCTCTGGAGCAGGGGTCTGGAGGCCCCACATGCAGCCCCAGGCATTAACCCTTTGGTGGCTGGATCCTGGGGCAGCCGGGGGGAGGGTACAGGGTGATGGGGGTATTTAGAAGGATATTACCTGTTGGTGCAGAAATGTATCAGTATGACTGGTACCAGTTGAATACTAGCTGAATGTTAGCCTGCCCATCCTGCCGCAGGCTCCCCAGGCCTCAGACCCCTCCCTGCTCTCCGTCCCCTTTCCTGCCCAGGTCCTGCCTCCTGCAGGCTGACTCAGAGCGCCTCCTACAGCTGTGGGTCAGTGCTGTGCAGAGCAGCATTGCCACGGCCTTCAGCCAGGCTCACCTTGATGATAGCCCCCGGGGTCCAGGCCAGGTACCTTAACATGGGGGTTCAGGGCCAGGCTTCCCACGGGATAGGATAGCCCTTCCCCTAGGCCCCATAGCCACTCTTTCTTCTGTCTGCCCCAGGGCTCAGGACACCTGGTCATCGGCTCTGCGGCCACCCTGGGCTCTGGCGGGATGACCAGGGGAAGGGAGCCTGGCGGAGTGGGGCACGTGGCAGCCCAGGTGCAGAGTGTGGACGGCAATGCCCAGTGCTGCGACTGCCGGGAACCGGCCCCTGAGTGGGCCAGCATCAACCTCGGTGTCACCCTCTGCATTCAGTGCTCCGGCATCCACAGGTCACTGCCCAAGGCCCCAAGCATGGGCCCCATTCCTTCTGGCTGCAGTAGGGGGCGGGACCAAGATAGAGCCCATTGCCCAGGCTCCCTTTCTCCCTTTGCCTTGGCTTCCTCCCTTAGATTCTGGCTGTCACCGGGTACAGGACTGGCCCGAACCTGTGGGGCACAGGTGGAGGTGGACCCAGCCTCTCAGTGTCCTAGTCTAGATAGGGTTGGGGGGACACCCAGAGTAATTTATTGGCTTGATTGGAGGAGGTGTGGGGTTAAAGCTATAGAGGATGGGTAAGCCAATGAAGAACGGAGAGGAGAGATTATAAGGCAAGTCTATACGGCCCTCACCCTGAGTCAGTCCGGTAAAAGAAGGGAAGGGGAAAGAGTTGTCTAGGCCAAAGTGCCAAGAAAGAAGGGAGGTGAGTGGAAGGGATGAGGCCCTTAAAATGATATGTAGGAGAAGAAGAAGGGAGAGGGGATAGTGAATAGACAGGATCCCGCCAGATGCACGTCAAGGCTACATGGCCCCTGCTGCCTCCTGGCCCAGCGCCTCTGCGAGGGCCCCATGCAGGGTCTTGTCTCCAAGTCTTTTCAGGCTCAGCAGCAGCTCCCCCAGCTGCTGCCTCACACAGGGCTGACTTCCACTCTGGTCCTCCAGGAGCCTTGGAGTTCATTTCTCCAAAGTCCGGTCTCTGACACTTGACTCGTGGGAGCCGGAACTAGTGAAGGTGACTTGGGATGCTATGAAAAGTGGGTAGGGTGGGGTGAGGACAGGGCTGCAGAGCCCTAAGGGCTCAGGTGCCACCCCCACCCTACCTGACTGTCTGTCTCTGCCTTGGTGCCTGAAGCTTATGTGCGAGCTGGGAAATGTAGTCATCAACCAGATCTATGAAGCCCGTGTGGAGGCCATGGCAGTGAAGAAGCCAGGGCCCAACTGCTCCCGGTGAGGCTGGGGGAAGGGGCCGGGGCTGCCCCCTTTGCAGGGAGGAAAGAGGGCCTGGAATGAGAAGAGGGAAAACTGTCCCCTTCTTCCCCCCTCCAGGCAGGAGAAGGAGGCCTGGATTCATGCCAAATACGTGGAGAAGAAGTTCCTGACCAAGCTTCCTGAGATTCGAGGGCGAAGAGGTGGCCGAGGACCCCCAAGGGGGCAGCCTCCTGTGCCCCCAAAGCCTTCTGTTAAGCCTCGGCCAGGGAGCTTCAGATCCAAGCCAGGTATAGGGCTGGTTGAATATTCATGGTGTACCTGCTGTGTGCTCAGCACTATGCCAAGACTGGTGGGGTGGTTCAGAGTGTAAGGCCCAGGCCTTCCCTTTGAGAATGTTGGAGAAGCCAGGCCACATGAGCACTGGTTTTAGAAGGTGAGAGTTCTGGGGGTTACAGTGAAGAATGGGAAGGAGCATGGAGCTGGGAGTAGGCAGGGAGGCTGTGTAAGGGTGTCGTTCGCATGAGAAAAGTCAGAAGTGAGAATGGGCCAGGGTCTCCAAAGGCCTGTGACAGCAGTGTGCTTGGCTAGAGCAGAGGGAGCCAAGAGAGCTGAGGGGGACCTTCAGTGAGTCAAGCCATCCACGACATCCCAGCCAGTCAGGGTGGTTGGACAAGAAGAGAACTGACGCGCTCTAGCCCTAGGGGCCCTGCACCGTACACACACACCTCCACTTCCCACAACAGTCCCCAGAATCGTGAAGGCCTCCCCACGATTGAGAAGGGACCTACCCCATTACAGCATCAGGGGGCTTTGCTGAAGGTTTTCTCCCCAGACTCAAAGCTGATTCCCCCTACCAGACCCACCCTCTGATGACCTGGGCAGCCTGCACCCTGGGGCCCTGCTGTTCCGAGCTGCTGGGCATCCTCCATCCCTCCCCACCATGGCTGACGCCCTCGCCCACGGAGCTGATGTCAACTGGGTCAACGCGGGTCGGGAGAATGCCACGCCACTGATCCAGGCCACAGCTGCTGTGAGGGTCTTGCTGACCTTCCCACCCCACCCTAAGGCTCCTCTTCTTCCCTACTCCTGACTTTCTTACCCCTCCCCCACCCCATAGGGAGTGATTACCAATAGAGACTGCTAAGAGTGTGTGATTTTTTTTTTTAAGATTTTTTTTAAATTTATTTTTAGAGAGAGGGGAAGGGAGAGAGAAAGAGAGGGAGAGAAACAGCAATGTATGGTTGCCTCTCACATGGCCCTCACGGGGACCTGGCCTGCAACTCAGGCATGCTCCCTGACTGGGAATCGAACCGGGACCGCTTGGTTCCCAGCCCGCGCTCAATCCACTGAGCTACACCAGCCAGGGCTAGAGTGTGTGATTTGGAGGCAGACAACCTGGGTTTGAATCCAGGCTCTCACCACTTATAGTTATGAACCTCTCTCTGCCTCAGTTTCCTCATCTGTAAAATAGGGATCCCATACCTCATTAGGTTGTACTGTGGATGTAATGTATGGATACATGTAAAGAGCTAGAGCAGAGCCTGACACATAGCTGTGTCCCTGAACTCCTAATCCCACACCCCACCCTCTGAACTGACCCCATTCTAAAAACCTATAAACCTGCCTCTAAAGATGCCACTCTCTCTCCCCATTCTCCACTTCTTGATACAGAATTCTCTTCTGGCCTGTGAGTTTCTCCTCCAGAACGGGGCGAGTGTGAACCAAGCAGACAGCCATGGCCGGGGCCCACTCCACCACGCAACCATCCTTGGCTACACTGGGTAGCTCCCATCTCTGGGTGGCAGTGATGATGGCTTTGGGGAGGAAGGTTCCAGACGGGGTGAGCTGCTGACTGAATCTGGCTGTCCTCTCTAGATTGGCCTGCCTGTTCTTGAAACGGGGAGCTGACCTGGGAGCGCAGGACTCAGAAGGCAGAGACCCTCTGACCATCGCCATGGAAACAGCCAATGCCGACATCGTTACCCTGTAAGGATGCTGAGGGGCGGGGCTAGCACTTGCACCTTTCAAATGAGTGTGGCTAAAGCCAAGAACCCAACTTGCCAAGGAAAGCCTGAGGAAGGGAGGGGTCATTTCTTGGACCAGGCAATTAACAGGATGCTCCAAGTGCTGATTGGGGTGTGGAGTAGGGACGGGGTGGGCAGGGTACAAGGATGGTGAGCTCATCCTGAGAGTCACCATTCAGCAACATTGTTAGGTGAACAGATGAGTAAACAACCCAGTTCAAAGGATGGGAAGTTGGGGTGGGGGGTAGGTGTGTTTTAGATTGTCATTCATTCCTTAACTCCCTCCCCTTTAGGCTTCGATTGGCAAAGATGAGAGAGGTGGAAGCTGCCCAGGGCCAGGCAGGTAAAGTACCTCCCTATCCAACCCTCACCAGGCTCCTCATTGTAACTGTGGGCTTCTGGCTCCTGGTGACCTGTACGCCTCGTGTCCAGCGTCACTGATTAAGTGTAGCATTTACTCAGTAAATACATACGTGTTGTGCATATCCCACACACCAGAGCCTCAAAACAGAAAAGGCAAGGGCTGTGCCCCGAGAGCTCAGGCGTCTCCTTCACCCGCTGTCCCCAGCATACTCCCCTGAGCTAGGGGCCCAGCTGTCTCCCCTCCCAGCCCTTCCTCCCTCCCCTCAGGAGACGAGACATATCTCGACATCTTCCGTGACTTCTCCCTCATGGCATCGGACGACCCAGAGAAGCTGAGCCGGCGTAGTTATGACCTCCACACGCTTTGATTCCAGGCCTTTGAGGTCCCCGCCCCGCACCCTCCCTAACGCACCACCAGCCCGTGACCATTAAAGCCTTTGTGCTTTGCTCTTCCCTTCCTAGTCCATTTATTGGGCGCCACCTCCGGGCCCGCAGGGGGCTGGGCGCTGTGGCTCCTGGGATGCAGAACGGAAGCGAGTTCTGGAGCTGGAGTCACACTAGGAGCGACTCCCAGGGAGTGAAGTGGGAGCTGCGGCCTCGGCCCCAGCGCAGGGCGGCCCTGGGGCGGGGCTCCTGGAGAGGCTGGCTCGGCCACCCCGACCCAGAAACCTCCCCGGAATGCGGTGGTTCAGCACCCGCCCCCTCAGAAATTCTCCACGGAGAGAGGAGAAAGAAACTGCCGCTCCCCGAGCCCTGGAAGGCCGCGCCTCTGTCTCCTCAGGGTGGCGGGTCTGGGGACTCCTGCCCCCAGGGCTGCAGACGTGAAGTCAGGCACACCTGAGACCGGTGAGGCCGTCGCAGCCACATCCGGGGTGACGCGATGCGACGCCGCCGGAGTCACCCTCCGGCCCCCACCCCCGCCTGCGTCCCCAGCCCAGCCCAGCCCAGCCCGTCCTCCCAGTGTCTCCAGTTCGCCACTCTCAGCTCCCACCTCCACCCGAGCCCTGCGTGCCCCACGGGGGCGGTGGGCGGGTGCCACGGGGGCGGAGCTGTCTCTTAAAGGACCAGGGGCTGCAGCCCTTCGGCCACTTCCTGGGGGCGGAGAGGACTTCAGCAGCTGCCGAGACACCCCGGTAAGGCGGTAAGACGGTAAGGTGGCGGCGCCCGGGTCCGAGGCTCCCGGCCGCTCCTATCAGAGTCCGTGGACAGTCGCAGCTACGACTTAGGGTGCATCCTCGCTCCCCAGCGGGTTCAGAGGCACCTCCGCCATCAGCTCCAGGGAGCCCCGCCTCCATCTCTTGGAACCCGCGCCGGAGCCAGGCCAAGGCCAGGCCAGTGACTGTCCCCCGGAACCCTGCGTGGGCTCGCTCACAGAGACAGCGATCTTCCCGAGAACTCGGAAGCTGGACCCTTCAAAGAGTCAGGCTTGTGCTCGACCGTCACCTGCTGGTGGGATTCCGGAAAGCCACTGTATAAAGACCACAGAAAGGAATCGCAGACCACCCAGAACTGGATGCGTCTGGACCTAAATCTCTCTTCTTCGTGGTCTTTCCTGTGCTCTTTTCATCCGTTCTCTAAACCTTTTGGGCGTTTCTGGGCCCGGAAGACATCCCCCACAACCGAAGTGGCTGGGGTGTGCCCCAAATCTTGCTGCCTTGTACTCTGGCCAGTGACTCCAGCTTAGAGTCTGAAACTTACGACCCAATTCTGCACACACCCAGGAAATTCTGCCTTTTCTTCTCTTTCGTTGTCTCCAGTATTCCCCAAAATTTCCCCTCCTCCTGTGCCCTCTTCACCCCCCTCCTTTGGGGGCCCCGTGACCCTGAATGTGGGGGGCACGTTATACTCCACTACTTTGGAGACCCTGACTCGCTTCCCAGACTCCATGCTGGGGGCCATGTTTAGGGCTGGCGCTTCCACTCCCCCCAGCCTCAGCCCCCAGGGAGGCGGCTACTACTTCATAGACCGAGATGGCAAGGCCTTCCGGCACATTCTCAATTTCCTGCGGCTGGGCCGCCTGGACCTGCCCCTAGGATATGGGGAGACAGCGCTCCTCAGGGCAGAGGCCGACTTCTACCAGATCCGGCCCCTCCTAGATGCCCTGAGGGAACTGGAAGCTTCTCAGGGAACCCCTGCACCCACAGCTGCCCTGCTCCACGCAGATATAGATGCCAGCCCCCGCCTGGTGCACTTCTCTGCTCGCCAGGGCCCACATCACTATGAGCTGAGCTCTGCCCAGGTGGATGTCTTCCAAGCCAACCTCTTCTGCACTGACCCAGAGTGTCTGGCTGCCATGAGGGCCCGATTTGGTGTGGCCAATGAGGAGAGGGAAGAGGCAGGACCGCACTTTCGTCTGGAGTGGGCCCCCCGCCCCATGGAACTGCCAGAAGTAGAGTACCAGAGACTGGGGCTGCAGCCACTGTGGACTGGGGGGCCAGGAGAGCGACGGGAAGTGGTGGGCACTCCGGGCTTCCTGGAGGAGGTGCTGCGGGTGGCTCTGGAGCATGGCTTCCGGCTAGACTCTGTTTTCCCTGACCCTGAAGACCTGCTCAACTCCAGATCTCTGCGCTTTGTCCGGCACTGAGCCGAGAACTGCGAGTAATGCCCTCAATTTGACTGTGGGGGAGTGGAGGGGGAAAGAAGGGGGCAGCAAAGGGGACAAGTTTTCTCCGAAGCCTCTCCCTAGCTCTGCTTTAGTGGCTGTGAGAGCCAGAGGTCCCCTTGCACCTGACTGGAGCCTGGATGTGGACAGGACTCCCAAACCCAAGCCCACCAAGGGCTCGCAAGTGGTACAGAGGGTATGGACTGGTGCTAATCCTGGGATGGATGGGGAAGATTCCCCTGGCTTGTTCTCACCTGAGACTGGGGACCTTGGCTGGAGCTCAGTATTCAGGGGTCTGGAAAGGTGGGGATACTTCTCTGCCTATGCCAGGCCTTGCAGAACCCTGTAGGGACACTGAGGCCTGGGAGGAAGAGGAACTTTGCATCGCTCTAATGTGGTTTCCTGGACTGTGACTTCTCCTTCTGGAGCTGAGTGGCCTGACCAATGACAGGCCAGAACACTCTGGAACATGGGAAGGGACATTCTTTGCTGCCCCAAGCCACCTACTGAGGGAGACAGAAAGGCTACACCCCATTCTAGCCTGGCATAAGGGGGCTAGGAGAATCCCCACTAACTATGGGGTAGAGCATTCCTCTGGAGAGCTGAGTGTTTTAAAGGACCTGTTATTGATGGTGGAGCTGGCCATGCGGAGGAGGATGGCATCTTCTCGGGCCTTGGCCTTACTTCTTTCATGTGTGCGTGCGTGTCAGCATGTGTCTGACTGATGTGTGAGCTTCTGACGTCCCGGCTCCCATCTGCGCCGCTGGCGATGGTGTCCATGTGCTGGCCTTTCTGTGGCCTCCACATGCCCAGGCCTGTGTGGGGTTGCGAAACTGTGTGGGCAGGTGTGTCTATGGGTGTGAGTAGACTGAGAATTAATAGCTTAACCACAAGTGGTGTGTGTGTTTACACACGTGTGCATTTACATGACCACATATGCAGGCAGGGCCTGTTGGGATTGAGTCACTAGGATCTTCCTGATGAGAGAGTAAGAGAAGTCACTGGGCTTAGCAGGGTGTTGGAAGCCTTTATAGCATTCTTGGTTGCTAAGGCAACCATAGGCCTGTTGCTAGGAGATTGCTGAGGAAAGACCCAAGGCTGCCCAAGGCAGAGAGGAGCTGAACAGAAGAGTTTGGGAGAGTTGGGGAGGATATGGGAAGGGATGGGATTTCTGCATCGCTGAAGAGATGGAATGATCATGAACAACTTCTCTGGGGGAATCACTTATTATTTATCACTTACAAGAAAAAAATAAATTGCTTTTGGAACCACAAACTTGCAAAGGCTGCTGAGGGCCATGTTGGGGGTGCTGTCCCTCTTGCAGCAGAAGTCCTGCTTTCTCTGCCCCTCTCCTATTAAAGGTGTCTTCTGGTCCTCAGTTCCTTGGGCCCAGGTTTACCCCAGACAGGAATGGAGCAGTGGCACTATTTTGGAATGCTCTAGAACCTCCAGCTGTTCTGGAACACTCTACAACTTCCAGGCAAAGGGCTAGAACCAGGATCATGGAGCCTTCATAGCCCAGGCAGGTCCAGCTCCCCTCCAGCACCGGCCGTTGGGCTTCATGTGGGTGCTGGTACTGGGTGGGGCTTTTCTGGCAGCTGCCCAGGCCTGCGTCTTCTGCCGCCTCCCAGCCCGTGACTTGTCGGGCCGCCTGGCAAGGCTCTGTAGCCAGATGGAAGCCCAGTGGAAGGACTGTGAGGCCTCCTGGAACTTCTCAGCCTTTGCCTTAGGTAAGTCCAGACGTGCAGGGAGAGCCCATCAACAGTCAACCCCATGCCCCAAGCAAAGTAACACATGACTTCCCAGCTGTGCCCCTCAGCTGTCACCTCAGTCCACAGTCTTCCCTGGACTCACTGGCCTCTCCCTCTGGGAGAGCTTCTTTGGACCTTGGGGAAGTCAAGAATCTTCTGAGCTGGTGAGGAAATCCCTGGTCCTTGCGCATCTCCACAGATGAGGTGTCCATGAACAAAGTCACAGAGAAGACTCACAGAGTCCTGAGGGTCATGGGTGAGGTCCCTGGGGAACCACAGTCAAAGGGCTTGGATGGGCACCAAGGTGGGGCATGGGAGGGAGGGAGGAGCTGGGGAGGCAGGGAAGGAAGGACGGCTGGCGGAGACAGGAAGGCGTGACTGGGGAAGTGCTGGGTGAAAGGGTAGCCGTCAACTGGTGCTCTTGGGGCCCTGGGCAAAATGGCTGCTCTCTGCCTCCACAGAGATCAAAAGATCTTTCTCCTCACTCCCTTTATATTGGCAATGGCTTCAAAAGACCAAGCTTCCTGAGTACACCAGAGAAGGTACTGATGGGGGGAAGGATCAAGGGGTGCTTGAAGGGGTATGAGGCTGAACTGCTCATCTACGCCCACCCCTCCTTGTCTTTCATTTCAGCTCTCTGCACTCCTGCCTGTTGTGAGTAGAAAAGGAAAGGGTAGCGAGGACGCGGGGTGGTGGGGTACCTGAGGCAGTTGGCAGGAGCAAGTGGGATCCTCTGGAAGGGTGGAGTCTGGGCTTCCCCTCCCCAGCGCTGGTCCTGCTGTCTCCCGCAGGGGGCAGCACCATCCTGTACAACTGTTCCACCTGCCAGGGCTTCGAGGTGCACTGCTGGCCCCGAAAACGCTGCTTCCCAGGTCCTTACTCCCCACCCCTGCCTCGCCTCACCCAGATCTCTGAGCTGCTAAGCTCCCCCATTGTCAAGGGTGGGCTTCTCTTTCATTGTTTCCTGGGTTCCCTGCAGGAAGTCATGATCTTTGGGAAGCCAGGATTCTGCTCCTCTCTGTCTTTGGAACTGTCCTGTTCCTGGGTGTCCTGAGCCTTGTGGTGGAGTGAGTTGGGGCATATGGGCAGGAAACAGTCTCGCTGCCTCTGACCCACCCAGTACCTCCCACCACCCATCCTTCCTCTTTCCCCGTCAGTCCCCTTCTCTTCCCTTCCCAGACCTCCCACCTCCATCTTCCCTCAGGTTCCACCTCCTTGAAGCAAAAAGGGACTTATGAAGATGCTGACAGATCCCAGCCTCCAGCTGTAAGGAAGGTGTACCCACAACTTCCCCTTCCCTTGAAGGGGGCAGCCAGCCCCTTAGTTCCAGCCGCAAAGGTTCAGTCTTCCAGACTCCGAAACTCAGATGTCCCTATAATCCCACTGTCAGAGGGCCTCCAGGAACTCGGGCAGCCACAGCTGGAAAGTTTCTCCCCGCCCACCCTCACCCAATCAGATAGGGCAGTCACCAATGCCAGGAAAATATCTACAGAAGGAAAGAATCCCCTCCACACACACTGCCACTCCCACATCCCTTTCTGCCTGTTCCCGTAAAGTGGGGGCTGTTTGCCCCAGAAGCTGCTCTTGGCTCTCCTATGACCGACTGGGAATCCGGGAATGAGTGTTCCGGAGAACTCCCTGCCTCTCTGAGTGAGACCACACCAGTCAGTCTGCTGGCATGCTCTCCCTCCATTTAACATTGTGCAGCCTTGGCCTCCCACAAAGGCTTCCCTCCTGCCAGGCCCAACTAAACTTGTTGTGAAATGGTCTCCACCCCTGCCTGGCCTCTGCCTGCGACTGGGGCGGGAGGGCAGGGAACTCAGTGGAGCACAGTGGTTCTCCACTGGGGGGATTTTGCACCCCACGAGACATATGGTGACATCTGGAGACGTTGTTGATTGCTTTGATTGGGGGTGGGGGATATGCTACTGGCATCTAGTGGGTAGAGACCAGGGACGCTGCTCAACATCCTGAAACGCACAGGAGAGCCCTCCCCAACAAGGAATAATCCATTCCAAAATGGCAATAGTACGTGGTTGAGAAAACCTGGTGTTTCCTCCCCTGGCTGTCAGGAGTTTGGGTTTGGGAGACAAGAGATGGAACAAGAAAAGAGATGCCTGTCACCAACCACAGGACCTAGCCCTGGAAGGGATCCTGGCCCTTACCTGACTCAGTGGTTTTCAAATTGGATACTTAGAGGCTCCAGGGTTAAGGTCCTCAACAAGCTGCACATTGGAGTCACCTGGGAAGCTTTAAAAATGACCCATGCTTGGATCCCACTCCAGAGATTCTGAATTTAGGGGTCTGCTATGGGGCCTGGCTAATCTACCTTACAGCCAGGATGGGAACCACTGGTTAGGGTGTACCCATAAAGGTCCTGGGATGGGGAGAGAAATGCCTACCCCTTTCAGGAGAGGCCCTTCCATATTGTTTTACACGTTCTAGTCCAAACCCCACATTTCACTCACTCACACACACACACACACACACACACACACACACACGACCCAGAGATCATACAGCAAGGTTTTACAACTGACCCAAGATCATACGACAACTCATTCATCCACTTATTTGACAAACACTTAGTGAGTGCCCACCACACGCCAGACAGCATCACTGCCCAAGCTGGGACGGGCAGCCGCTGCTCCTGGCTGCCCAGACAGTTGAGCTCTCCTCTGGGCTACAGTGGCTGCCTCGCACTCTATTATGCTGTACCTCTTTTCCCAGGTCCAACACATGGGAGCTGTCCTTGTTTTCACACTCAGCATGCAGTGTGGGTCAACCACTTCTGCCTATTCGGGAAGGACCTCTACCAGATTGTCCCCTCCTCCCACCCTATGGCGCCCAGCCCGCTCTAGAACCCTCTCACATGAACTTGGCTCCCAGATATGCCATCTGACTTTGCCTGCTCCCCTCAAATTCATTGCACCCCCAACGACCACACTGGTCTTAAAACTCTGCATGCTCACAACCTCCTGTCAAGTATCCAATGATGGCTAAGAACTTGGGCTTTGGAGTGGGGCTTCAGATCCTGGCTCTGTCTCTTACTGGATCTTGGGCAAGTTGCTTAACTTCTTGATTCCTGTTTCTTCATATTTTAAATGCAGATTGTGTATTTCACTGATTCTATGGCCTTATTTTTCCTGTTTACATTTTAACATCTCTCAAGAGTCCATTTTAAATTGAAGACATGCCATGGCATAATGGTATGTATGACAATTGATGACATCTTAATTTCAATGAAATGCAGTGGTACTCACCTTATAGGATTACCATGAGGTCCAAAATAATAAAATAAAATATAAAATAGTTGGGACTGTGCCCAACATGTAATGAGCCCTCATTAATTATTAGCCATTATAATCTCTTAGTTAAAGTCTTCCCTAGCCCTGGCCAGGTACCTTAGTTGGTTGGAGTTTCGTCCCATACACCAAAAGGTTGTGCTTTTGATTCCCAGTCAAGGCACATATGTGGGTTGCAGGTTCGATCCCTGATCAGGGTGCATGTTGGAGGCAACCAATCGAGGTGTCTCTCTCTCTCTAAAATCATTTAAAACATATCCTTAGGTGAGGATTCAGAAAAGAAAAAAAACTTCCCTAGTTCCTAGCTCTTCCTTACCTACAGAATATAGCCTTGGCCCTTGACCCTGACATTCAAGGCTCTCCATGAGCAAGCAGTTTCCCTGTCTTATTTGGTCCTCAGGGCAGACCTGTCCAAACACAGCTCAACCTGGAATCTCTACTTGCTGCCTCACAGGCGCTCAGACTCCCCATGTCCAAACCCACTTTCCTTCCCGGCCCCACCACCTTCTTGTGACCTCTCCCAGGCTTAATGGCAGTGCCAGCATGTCACAGACATCCTCTTCCTTTCATGCCACTTGCTTACTTCTCACCAGTAAGCGATCTATCTTTGTAAGGTTTCTCAGAACCCGACCCCAGTGCGTCCCTGGAGCCTGGCTCTCTCAGCTCTGCCCACCCGCAGCCGCTCTGAGTCACTCCCAGTTGGACACTGTTTTCTCATGTCTCCTTGCCTTTGCCCAGGCGTGTTCCTGTGCCTGGGATGCCCTTCTCCTGTGACTCAGACACCACTTCTCCTGGGAAGCCTTCTCTGAGACCCTGAGGCAGTCGTGTAGACTGTCCCTGCTCTAGACACCTCTCATGTGGCAACTGTCGATCAGGCTGTAGTGTTTCTTCACATGTCGTCCCTCTACGCCATGCACTACCCTGTAAAGCCACTACTTAAAGTTTTGTCTTTGTTTCCCAGTGCCTGGCACATGGTAGATGCCAGGAGGCTTCCTGACAACGCCAGCCCCTCCCCTGAACCCTTGTAAGGTACTCTCCCCATGGAAGCTCTTCCTGAGCACGTAGCACAGGAGGCTGGTAGATGTGTTTCCCTTCTGTGCACATAAGGCCCACTCACCAGAGCGCAGCCTGCCAGGGCAGGGCTCGTTTTTCTGAGCCCCCCACCAACAGGAGAGACTGCTGTGGGTATAGCATTTTTTTTTTAAAGATTTTATTTATTTATTTCCAGAGAGAGGGGAAGGGAGAGAGAAAGAGAGGGAGAGAAACATCAATGTGTGGTTGCTTCTTGCGTGCCCCCAACTGGGGACCTGGCCCACAACCCAGGCATGTGCCCTGACTTGGACTCGAACCAGCGACCCTTTGTTTTGTGGGCTGGCAACCAATGCACTGAGCCACACCAGCCAGGGCGGTATAGCAGTTTTAAATAATGGCCCTCACATTCTCTGACATGCCTCCTATCCAGAGATAGAATGAATCCTTCCCTTGAATCTGGGTTTTTTTGACGGATTGACCAATTGAATGTGGCAAAAGTGATGCCGGCTCACTTTCTGGTCTCAGGCCTTATGAAACTGGTAACTTCTACCCTCTGCCTCTTGGGATGCTCACTTGGGAACCCAGTCACCAGCACTCAATCCACTGAACCACACCAGCCAGGGCCAAAGGAGCTCTTAATGTCAAAAATCTTTGCTTCACCCTACCCACATGACTATCTCATCAATTTGGTCAACAAAGGTTACCATCTGAACCAGGCACTGGACTGGGCATGGGGGACACAGCAATTCCCAGCAAAATGAAATTCTTTACTACCTGAACTTGGAGTCTAGCAGGGGAGACTGACAAGTTACTGTTAAATTCTACCAGGGCAATGAGTGCAATGATGAAAAAGCACAAGGATCTTAGAGTGCAGAGGAAGATACCTGATCACTTAGGGATAGGTTTCTCGCACTTAGCAAGGTAGTCTACTTTAGCAAGGTAGACTTGCACTCAGCAAGGGTGGGAACACTCTTCCAAGCAGAGGGAACAGCTGTGCAAAGGATCAGAAGAGAAATCCAGAATGCTAAGGTGCTTTCACCTATTGAGAGGTTGGCCTGGGTGAAGTAGAAGGGAAAGAGCCTAGTGACCTCAGAGATCAGAGCAGAAGTGATGCTAAGGGGGCACTATTGTGGTTCCCGAAAGAAGCAGAGAGGTTTCTACAGAGGGATGGGTCCCACACCAAGGCCAAACCCAAGGCAGGGGCGGGGGAGGCCACTGAGGTGCCCTCTCTGCTTATCCTCCTGGATCTCTGCCCTGTGAGGAAAGACTTGGCCCCAGTGGTGCGAATGTGCTCATCCTTCTCGGATGCAGAGCCTACAGGGCAAGGCAGAGGTTGGGGGATGGCAGATGGAGGAGGTGGGGCCTGGTCTGGCCTCCAGGTTTAAGTGTTCATCCCAGCCTGAAGGAGGTGCTCCCTGAGGATGGTCAGGATGATCAGGCTGTGCTCCCTGGGTATGGGCAAAGGTGGGCATGAGAGGAGTTTAACTCCAAAAGTAAGAAATGAATAGGGAGAAGGGAGGAGTAAACAGGCCTCTGCTTTTTTTTTTTTTGCAAGCCAAAGACAAAGGTGGGGCTGAGCCTCTACCTCTGACTTCCTGCTGGGATAGGGAGGACTGAGGCCAGGAGTCCAAATGATAGTGGCCCATCATCAGCCTCTTCTCCATCTCATACCCAAGGTGTAGGCAGGGCCAGCCTCTCTCCCCTAAAACAATGGTAAGAGGCTCTTTCTCGAGCTTCCTGCTTCTTCCTCTCTCACCTTTCCCCAGTCTCTTTCTATAGCAGGCTGGCTCTGTCCCTCCCTGTTCGAAACCCTTTAGTGGTTCCCAGAGCCATTGGGTAAGACCCAAGTTCCTGACCATGTTCTGCAAGGCCTTGTAGAATGAATCCCACCAGGGCAGGTATGCTTATTCACCTGAGTCACCGGAACCTGGCATAGTGACAACTTGCTGGAGGAAGGGTAAACTGATGCCTAGTCTGGCTACTGCCAACCTTTCTGGAGGCACCTGCCATGTGCTCTACACTCCCCATGTTCTCTACACTCACGTGTTCATTCAACTCCCAGAGGACACTTGACATTCAGAGGAAAATCAGGTTTCACATGCTCTTTCCTGAATAAGCTTATGGGGCCATTGTGTTTCCCACCAAGAAATTGTGTAACACCAAAATGAATCTCAAAACTGTGTGGAGTAAAACTGATGAACACAATAGAAACAAAGACAGGGACCCATGGGACAGACTGACAGCCGTCAGAGGGGAGGGGGAAGGGCGACTGGATGAAAGAAGGTGGAGGGATCAGCCAGAGAACATACATGCGTGACCCATAGACACATACAGAGTGTGGTGGTGGCCACAGGGGAGGGGGAGCGGGGGCTGGGTGCCGGTGGGCAAAGCAGGGGAAATGGAAACATCTGTAATAGTGTCAACAATAAAAATAAAGTTAAAAAAAGAATTAAAAAATGTGTTGAATTAAAGAAGCTAAGTGCAAATAATAAACACTAACTCCACTGATAAGGTCAAGAGCAGGCAAAAGTGATCTATGGGTTTTAGAAATCAGAATAGTAGTTGCCTCTGGGGAAAGGGATTGACTGCAAATGGGCACAAGGTAACTTTCTGGGCTTTCTGGGTCCTTCTCTGCATTCATAGATGTGCACATTTCTTGAAATGCTTTGATCTATACAGTTAAATCTGTATGTGTCACTGAATGGAAGTTAAACCTCACTAAAGTACTGTGATCATAGAAAGCAATGCTTATATGACTATAACAATGGCAAAAACAAAAACAAACGCACAAAACAGCCCGCAGTGTGTGGATTAAACAGCACATCCAACATAGCCAAAGAGAGAATTGGTGAACTAGAAGACAGGGCTGAAGAGTTACCTGGATTGCATCATGGAGACAAAAGGAATGGAAAACATGGAAGAGACGTTAAAAGACACGGAGGACAGAATGGAAAGGCCTAGCAGACTTCTAATCAGAGTCCCCAAAGGAAAGAACACAAAAAATGGAGAAAAGAACAGTTGAAGAGATACTCACTGAGAATTTTCCAAAACTGATGAAAGATGCAAATTCATAGATATAGGAAACACAACGTACTGAGAGGAATAAATAGAAGAATCCATCCCTAGATACTTTGTAACAGAACTACAAAACACTAATATCATTCTAGAAGCAGGGAGAAAAGAGATCAGCTACAGAGGAATAACAATTACACTAAGCAGACTTCTTCACAATATTCATCGCACCTGTGATATGCCTACACTGTCCCAGGTACCTAGAACACAAGACGAACAAGACAGACTAAGCCCCTCCCCTGTGGAACCCACAGTATGTCAGGGATGGCCGATGTGGAGGGAGTAATTACAGTGTGATGAGCTGGCCTGGTTGGAGGGAAGAGAATTGGCAAGAAGACCATACAGGTGGAACTGTGAACTATTAGGATTTTCCCATCAATGCTGGAAGATCCCACGTGTAGCAAGACGGGGTGTGGATTTTCCTTCCAAGGGGCTCTGAGTACAAGAGCTGCTATGCTCACAAATCCTGCCTTAGGACAGAAGACAGAAAAGATGTCCTAAGACCGGCGGCTTCCTGAGGACCCCTGAGGGAAAGGAAGAGAGCATGTCCCTCCTCAGAGCCTTCATCAAGGTCCTGAACTGTGTCCCTGCAGCCACAGGCCAAGTAGCAGTGCACAGAGACCTAGGATCAGCAGAGGTGACTCGGGAAGAGGGAGGTTATACCAGAACGAGGCCAGAGAGGAAGTGGGGGAGAGAGAGAGAGAAACATCTGTGTGAGAGGGAAACATCGATCCATACACACACCAACCGGGGATCGAATCCCCAACCCAGGTATGTGCCCTGACTGGGATTGAACCTGCAACCTTGTTGGTATAGGGGACGATGCTCCAAGGAACTGAGCCACCCGGCCAGGGCTGGAGTCCTGCCTTTGTTCACAAGACGAGGTACCAAGCTGGGATGAGGCTGAGGAGCCCCTGAGAAGCTCTGTCCCCACCCCAATACACACACATACAAGACCTCCCATGCGTTTCACTCTGGGGAGCTCCCCAAGCGGTCCTTGAACTTCAGAGCTGGGAAAAGGAAAATGGCTTGAATCTTGGACTCTTGTCTGGAAGAGCCGCTGACTTTCTGTACCACCATCAGCACTTCTCTGCCCTGGCTTCGTTTCAAAACATCCTGTGCTGCCAGCGGGCCTCCATGAGAGCGCCGGGACGCTGCAGGGCCAGGGGCGAGGGCCCGTTTAGCCTCAGCTTCCCGGTGCCTGGGCAGGACAGCTCTATCAGATGCAAACTCACTTAAGGGGCGGGGCTCTGGGGAGACGGGAGAGGATTTGGCGACAGGGGCTGTGGGGGACAGGATAGAGGAGAAATTCTGGGGAGCGGTGAAAAGTTCTTTGGAGAAGGCTGGAAAGAGGGGGAGAAGGTGGAGAGAGTGTGAAGGAAGGCAAGCAAAGGACAGGAGAAGGCAGGTTGCTCAGCGTCTGACCTGGCAGAGGGCGAGGCCAACAACCGCCCTTGCCACCCTCAGCATTGCTCACTGGGGCCGGGGGGCGCGGCGCTGGCCAGCTCGGGCCAGCTGCCAGGTCCCGCCCCTCGCGGGCCTCAGGTCCCGCCCTTCTCGGGATTTAGTCCTGGCAGCTCAGGAGGCCCCGTAGCCGCCGCTTCCGCCTTTGCCAGGTGAGGGTCCTGGGCAGCTGGGGCTCCGGGGCTGGGACTGGCGCAGATGGCGGAGAAGCCATCCTGCTTGGGGTACCTGCGCGGGTGCTGAGCCTGTCTGCCCCATCCTCCCGTCTTCTGCCCTCGCCTCCTCGGTCCTTTCCTTCTGCGGGAGCTTTTCCTCGTCCGCCTTCTCGTGCTTTCCTCTTCCCACTTTGCAAGCGGGCCCGACAGCCCAGGGTCCTGGGCTTTCTCCTCCCCCGCCCCTGCTCGCGCGCAGCTCCTAGTCCACCTCCGTGTTTCCAAATGGGCCCCAGCTTGTGGCCCTCCGCTTTCTCCGGGCTTAACTAAGAGTGTGTGTGTGGGGAGGGGGGGGGAGCTAGAATCCAGGTGTGTGTAAGGAAGAGTTCCTGCAGGTTGGCAGGTTGTGCAGGCAGCCGCCACCCAGAGCGCCTAGAGCCTTATTTCATGAAGGCTGGTGGAGCTGCCTTGAAGCTAAGTTAGACCGAGTGACTCAGGTGTGCAGGCGGAGCTCCCTGCCTGGAGTTGAGGTGACTGTGGGCAGTACCTGAACGTAAACCACAAATGCCTGATTTGATTTGCAGTGTTGCTGCTTCCTGTGTGGAAGAGGCAGCGACCTGACCGTCTCTGGGCTGCAGAACTCGGTGGGGGGCGGGGTGCACGCTGTTCCTCAGTGTCTTCTGTGCTGTGTGTGTTTACGTGGACCTTGGTGTCTCAGGCCCGTGGCGCGATGTATTTAGAGAGCAGTGAACTGCCCCGTCTCAAGTACAGGTATGTAAGAGGGCACGTGGCAGCAAGCCAGGCCTTTTATGGCAGCACCCTGGGCCATCTCAGAAGTGAGAGGACGCGTCTGGGTGTCTCAGGCATCTTTTGCACCATATCTGTACATGTCAGTGTGTGTGTGTGTGCAGCAGTGTATCTGGGTGTGGGAGGCAGTGTGCCTGTGTGTGTATGTGCACACATGTATGTGTGTATCTGTGTGTCTGAGGTGTGGTGTAGTCAGCATATCTGGGCATCTCTGGTATATATGTGGTAGGTCAAAGTGCCCCACGTGTATAAGAGGTGCCTCAGGTGTGTGCAGTGGGGTATGTCAGGTCTGAAAGGGCAGTGTCTCTGGGTGTCAGAAGAGTACAGGGACATTGTGCCATAATATCTCAAGAGTGAGCAGGGGCCCTGGCTGGTGTGTCTCAGTGGATTGAGCCCCCCATCTGCAAACCAAAGGGTTGCCAGTGTGATTCCCAGTCAGGGCACATGGCTGGGTTGCAGGGCCAAGTGCCCAGTGGGGGGCACATGAGAGGCAACCACACATGGATATTTCTCTCCCTTGCTTTTTCCCTCCCTCCCCTCTCTTTAAAAATAAATAAATAAATAAAAAAATTTTTTTTTAAAGAGTGAGCAGGTCAACATCCCTGAAGTTTGTGGTACAAAAAGCTCAGGTGTGAAGGAAGGCAGGTTTCTCAGTGGTGAAGCGGGTAGAGGACCTCGGGCTTAGGTATGGGGAACATTCTTCCTGAAGTTTGCATGTGAGTGACAGGGTACCTGGCTCTTTCTGATGTGTCTCTCCTTCTACCTGAGTGTTTCTGATGGTTGAAGGGGGAGCTGGGGACCACATCTCTGGTATCTGAGTGTCTCAGGTGCCTACCCTGGCCTATGCATCTGGAGGAGACTATACCATTATCCTGAGGAGTTTGAGTTCTTCCTCCAGACATGCTCCCAGAGGCAGGTTCCCTGTGGCTGCTGAGGCTACTCCGGGACATCCAACTGGCACAGTTCTATCCGTCCATACTTGAGGAGCTGAATGTTACCCGGCCAGAGCACTTCGCCTTCGTGAGACCTGAGGACCTGGATGGCATCGGCATGGGCAGGCCTGGTGAGGGACTCCTGTCCCGAGGCCCTAGTCTCTCCTCCTCCAACCTGTTAGTTTCTGGGTGCCTCCCCGACTCCCCCCTCCCCACACCAGCCCTCTTCTTGCCTTTAAATGCCTTGCATCCTGTCCACCCCTCCCCTCATACTACTCCAGCCCTCTAATTCTGGCCTCCCCCAGCCCAGCGCAGACTGGCTGAAGCTCTGAAGAGGCACCGTTCGGGAAACAAGCCTAAGAGCTGGGTCTACAAGGTGTGTATTTAGGGGTGGGGGTGAGAGGTTTAAAGGGCCAGCTTAGGCTGGGCTGAGTGGCAGGGGTATGCAGGGTTCCACACACTTGATTTCTCACCGCTGTTTCAGATCCTTGGGGGGTTCGCCCCTGAGCAGAAGGAGACCACCCCACCCTCAGACAGCTCTCCATTCCTCCCTGAGCCAGAGGGGGGACTAAAGTGTCTGATCCCAGATGGTGCTGTGAGCAGGGGAGAGCTGCTGGGCTCCGGCTGCTTTGGCGTGGTGCACCGAGGGCTGTGGACTCTGCCTAGCGGTCAGAGTGTGAGTACTCGGGGAGCCTACTTCATTCTGGGTGCCTGGGCCAGCTTTGGGCTCTGCTCTGGCCCTGGGATAGCCGTTCCCTAGGGTGCCTGATGGTGCCTCCCCCACCCCCAGGTCCCAGTGGCTATCAAGTCCCTCCGGGTGGCTCCCAAAGGCCCAGTGGGCACAGAGCTGAGGGACTTTCTTCGAGAGGTGTCTGTCATGATGAACTTGGAGCACCCACACTTGCTGCGTCTGCACGGGCTTGTACTGGGCCAGCCTCTGCAAATGGTGAGCAGGCCTGACCCTGGTGCCCGGGACAGCCCCGCGGCTAAAGTCAGACAGGAGAGTAGGTGGCCAGAGGCCCGTGGGGCCGGACCGTCGCTCATGAGGCGCTGTGCTCCTGCAGGTGATGGAGCTGGCGCCGCTGGGCTCCCTGCACGCGCGCTTGACTGCGCCAGCCCCTACACCCCCGCTGCCTGTGGTCCTGCTCTGCCTCTTCCTGCGGCAGTTGGCGGGGGCCATGGCATACTTGGGGGCCCGCGGGCTGGTGCACCGGGACCTCGCTACACGCAACTTGCTGCTGACTTCACCGTGCACAATCAAGGTGGCCGACTTCGGGCTGGTGCGGCCGCTGGGCGGTGCCCTGGGCCGTTACGTTATGGGCGGGCCCCGCCCCATCCCCTATGCCTGGTGAGGGTTGGGCCCAGGGGCGTAGGTCTCGGAAGCTGGCCCGAGGGTGAGGGTCTGGCGGGCAGTAGGTAGCCGAAGAGGAGTGCGGAGGGAACTGGTCCTCAGAGAGATTGGGCCCAGAGGAGTCCATGGGTCTGGGAGGGCTTGGAAAGGAGGACTTCTGAGGACAATGGGAGCACAGAGGCCATGTTCAGTAGCAGGTGGGACCTCCGAGGGGCACAGATCCAGCCCCCTTCAGCTCCACTTCCGCAGGTGTGCTCCAGAGAGTCTTCGCCAGGGGGCCTTCTCTTCTGCGTCAGACGTGTGGATGTTTGGGGTGACGCTGTGGGAGATGTTCTCTGGGGGCAAGGAGCCCTGGGCCTCCGTCCCGCCCTACCTCATCCTGCAGCGGCTGGAGAAGGACCAAGCGCGGCTGCCTAGGCCTCCTCTCTGCTCCAGGGCCCTCTACACCCTCGCCTTGCACTGCTGGGCCCTCCACCCTGCTGATCGGCCTAGCTTCTCCTGCCTGGAGGGACTGATCCAAGAGGTAGGAACCCTTGCCTCCCCACGTACACTCAATCTCTCTTTCCCCCATCTTCTCTCCTAGGGTTCCGTGCACAAGACTAACAATACTGACTCCTGGGCTGGGGTCTAGGACAGAACAGATTCAGTCCCTACCTGCAGGATGCTAAGAGCCCCGGGGAGCAGTTTGGGTCTACACAGATGTAGGCTGAAGGGCTGGGGGCTGAAGCTGGACCAGAGAAGGAGGAGTACATGGCAGAGAGCCATAGAGTAGGTTGCAGTGGGTGTTCGACAGGCAGAGGAGCGTTGCAGGGTGGGAGGGGTAAGTGCAGGTAACGGAGGCAGTGGAGGTGCTCAGGAGCTGCCCCACGGAGGTGTCTGTAAGGCATGGTAAACAACCAGAGTTGACGTACAGAGCACTTGATCTGTGTAAGATACTGTACTTAAAGTGTCTTACATGTATCCTTATGCACGTTCACTCATTTAATCCTCACAACAGCCCAACAAGGTCATTGTTATCTTGACTCTACAGATGGCGCAGTTAAGGCACTGACAGTTTGGGTGACTTGCCCAAGAAGAACAGCTGGGATCTGAGCCAGTCTGTCTGACGTCAGAGCTATTTCCTAAAGCACTGTACTCCACCGTTTTTGTTTTTCTGAAACTTTTTAAAAATCATTTTTATTTCTCGATACAGTTGACATACAATATTATATTCGTTTCAGATGTACACCCAGTGATTAGACATTGCATAACTGACTAAGTGATCTTGCCAATAAATTTCATACCCGTCTGACTCAGGGGTGTCCAGCCTTTTGGCATCTCTGGGTCACACTGGAAGACTTGCCTTGGGCCACACATTAAATTCACAAACACTAACAAAAACTGATGAGCAAAAAACAGGTTTTAAGTAAATTTATGATTTTGTTTTGGGATGTGTTCATAGCCATCCTGGGCTGCATGCAGCCCATAGGCCATGGGTTAGACACCCCTGCTAGTTATTGGAATATTATTGACTATATTCCGTATGCTGTACTTTATACCTCCATGACCCTTCTGTTACTACCAATTTGTGCTTCTTTTTTTTAAAGATTTTAAAACTGTATTATTTATTTTTAGAGAGAAGGGAAGGGAGGGAGAAACACCAATGTGTGGTTGCCTCTCACACAACCCCCACTGGGAACCTGGCTCACAACCCAGGCATGTGCCCTGACCAGGGATCAAACTGGCGACCCTTTGGTTCACAGGCCAGCACCCAGTCCACTGAGCCACACTAGCCAGGGCTCAATTTGTACTTCTTAATCCCTTCACCTTTTTTACCCAATCCTCAACCCCCCTCTCATCTGGCAGCCTTCAAAATGTTCTCTGCATATTAGTCTGTTTCTGTTCTGCTTATTTATTTATTGTTTTTAGATTAAAATATTGATAGATATGTATTTATTGCCATTTTATTTTAAAGTTTTTTAAAGACTTTATTTACTTATTTTTATTTATTTATTTATTAAGGCTATTTTCTTTTTATTTTATTTTTGTTCAATTACAGTTATTTGCATTCTCTCCCCTCCCCTCCTCCCTTCCCCTCCCTTGCCCTCCCCCCCCAGCCTCCCTCCTCCCCCTTAGTTCTGTCCATGTGTCCTTTACAGTGATTCCTGAAAACCCTTCTCCCCGTTGTCCCCTCCCCCCTCTCCCCTGTCTATTATTAGACTGTTCTTAATTTCATTGTCTCTGGTTATGTTTTGCTTGCTTTCTGCTATTTTCTTTTTTTTTTTAAGATTTTATTTATTTATTTTAGAGAGAGGGGAAGGGAGGGAGACAGAGAGGAAGAGAAACAGCAATGTATGGTTGCCTCTCACATGGCCCTCACTGGGGACCCGGCCCGCAACCCAGGCATGTGCCCTGACTGGGAATCAAACCGGGACCCTCTGGTTCCCAGCCCGCGCTCAATCCACTGAGCTACACCAGCCAGGGCTATTTACTTATTTTTAGAGAGAGGGTAAGGGAGAGAGAAAGGGAGGGAGAGAAACATCAATGTGTGGTTGCCTCTCACATACCCTACACTGGGGAACTGGCTTGCAACCCAGGCGTGTGCCCTGACTGGGAATCAAACTGGCAACCATTTGGTTTGTAGGCTGGTCCTCAACCCACTGAGCCACACCACCAAAATTGTTCTTATTTTAAAAATATTTTTTTTTAAATTTTTATTTATTTTTAGAGAGAGGGGAATGGAGGGAGACAGAGAGGGAGAGAAACAGCAATGCATGGCCACCTCCCACATGGCCCCCACTGGGGACCCGGCCCGCAACCCAGGCACGTGCCCCAACTGGGAATCAAACCGGGACCCTCCAGCTCCCAGCCCACGCTCAATCCACCGAGCCACACCAGCCAGGCCTCTTATTTTAAAAATCTTATTCTCCTTCTTCAAGGAGACCCTTTAATGTTTCATGTAATGCTGGTTTGGTAGTGATGAACTCCCTTAGCTTTTTTTTTTTTTGTCTGTGAAGATCTTTATATGTACTTCCATTCGAAATGATAGCTTTGCTGGGTACAGTAATATTGGTTGTAGGTCCTTGCTTTTCATCAGTTTGGGCATTTCTTTTTTTTTTTTTTAAGATTTTATTTATTTTTTTATTTTTAGAGAGAGGAGGAGGGAGAGAGAAAGAGAGGGAGAGAAACATCAATGTGTGGTTGCTTCTCACGTGTCCCCTCACTGGGGACCTGGCCTGCAACCCAGGCATGTGGCTTGACTGGGAATCGAACCAGCAACCCTCTGATTCGCAGGTCCACACTCAGTCCACTGAGCTACACCAGCCAGGGCACTTTGTGTATTTTTTGCCAGTCCCTTCCAGTCTGCAAAGTTTCTGTTGAGAAATCAGCTGACAGTCTTATGGGAACTCCTTTGTAGCTAACTAACTGCTTTTCTCTTGCTGCTTTTAAGATTCTCTCTTTGTCTTTAACCTTTTGCATTTTAATTATTTATTTATGTATTTATGTATTTTTAGAGATAGGAGAAAAGAGGAAGAGAGAAGGGGAGAGAAACATCAATCAGTTGCTTCTCATACATACCCAGACCAGGGAAAAAACCTGCAACCTAGGCATGTGCCTTGACTGGGAATCAAACTTTAGCTTTGCAGGATGATGCCAAACCAACTGAGCCACACTGGTCAGGGCTCACATTTTAATTATGATGTGTCTTGGTGTGGGCCTCTTTGGGTTCATCTTGTTTGGGACTCTCTGTGCTTCTTGGACTTGTATGTCTATTTCCTTCACCAGGTTAGGGAAGTTTTCCCTCATTTTTTAAAACAGGTTTTCAATTTCTTGCTCTCTGTCTTCTCCTTCTGGCACCCCCATGATGTGAATGTAGGTATGCTTGAAGTTGTCCCCGAGGCTCTTCACACTATCCTTATCCTCACTTTCTTTGATTCTTGTTTCTTTTTCTTTCTTTCTATTCGCCCTTCCTTCCTTCCTTCCTTCCTTCCTTCCTTCCTTCCTTCCTTCCTTCCTTCCTTTCTTTTCACACAGCTCAGGAGCAACATCAGGGATGCTGGCTGGCTGCTTGTCATTTATTTCCACTTGTGGAAGGCACACATTTATGCTGTGTGAGGAAGGCTCATGTGTGGCTTAGGTAGTAAAGAGCAGGGTTCTCTCAACTTCCTTTTTGGTGTTTTGCTGTTTTGATATAAAAGTACCCAACTGCTTCTGCTTGCTACAGCCTGCCTAGGCTATGGGGTGGGGAGAGGAGGGGATAGGGGGTAGAGAAGGAGGGATATGGAGAGGGGCTCAAAAGAACCTAGTGCCTCTGGAAATCTGGTGGCAAGTGGTGGCCACTCAGGTTGGAGGCCCAGGGTTGACTTTGCCAGGTTGACCGCCAGATGGCTTCCCAAGCCAGGTCACAGGTAATCATGCTGTTGGAGCCCTAGGGAAATTTCTAGTGCTTTGGGGATTCAAACACTGTGGCCATGAGTGGGAGAGTGGACTTCCCAAAAAAGAAGCTCACCTACCAGTGATCTGGGTCAGCCTTAGGGAGGCCAGGGTGGTGGGGGATGTCTTCCCCAGGATACTTGGCACTTCCACAGGAGCTGTAACTAAAAGTGGAGCACAGGTAGCACCAGCAGTAGTTGTTGGTAGCCATGATCGAGGCACTGGAGGGGATGGCTGCTGTGCTCTTGCTTGTGGACTGATGGAAACCTTGGTGACTACTCCTTGTGGGCCTCGGTGTGCGATCATGGGTAGCAGAGATGGAGATGCTAGGCCATGGAGCCCATTTTCAGAGGAGAGCATGGGAGGCTGATCCATGACCAAGATGTGTGGGGCTCTTTCTGCTGTTCTGATTAGGGATTTTTTTTTTTTTTTTTTTTTTTGCTTTCTTTTATTCCAAGTCACTATTTTGATCCTTGGCTTCATCTACTCTACCATTGATTCCCTGTAAGTTTTTCTTCATTTCAGTTAGTGTATCCTTCATTTTTGACTGGTTATGTTTTTTATAGTTTCCATCCCTTTTTTATGCTAAGTTCATCTACTCTTTCCCTAAGTTCATCTTTATAAACAGTGTTTTGAACTCTGCATCTAATAGATTCCTTGTCTCCATTGTGTTTTGCTCTCTTTCTGGAGTTTTGATCTGTTCTTTCATTTGGGCCATGTTTCTTTTTCTCCTCATTTTGGCAGCCTCCTCTGTTTGTTTCTATGTATTAGGTAGAACTGCTGCATCTCTGGGGCTTGATAGAGTGACCTAATGTAGTAGGTGTCCTGTAGGGTCCAGTTGCACAGCCTCTACCCATTCACCCAAACTGGGCACTACAGGTGTGCCCACCCCTTCCTGTGTGTACTGCAGTTGAGCTTTTATTGCTGTTGAAAGGATTTACTCCCAGGTTGATCAACTGAAGAATTGGCTGCAACCACCATTTAGGACTAGCTATGCCGGGGTCCGCCCCACAGATCAGGACTTACTTCAGTGGGGCTCTGGTGCCCCCTGAGTCTGCCCCTTGAGTGTGTCATTTGTGGAGGTGGTTGGATGGTGCCTCAAAATGGTTTGAAGCTGTAAACCAGGTGTGCTGGCTCTGGGGCCTCCCAGGAGGTGCAGGCCAAAGTCAACCACTGCTTATGTTCTGCCTGAGGCCACCTGGCATGAGCTACAAAGTGATCTGTAGATGGCTGCTACTTGTGCTGGGTTTGGAGATGCCCAGGAGAGGCCACACTGCAAATCAAGGCTGGCTGCCACCTGTGCTGGGCCTTGGGCCACTTAATGAGAGGTACAGGGCACGCCAAGGTCAGATGTTGCTTGTTTGAGAGATTTAGGAAAGTGTTAAGCATGAGCTAAGTCAGGCCATTCGTATGGATAAGCCACTGGAAACAACTTGAGTGGGCCCAAAAGATGATGGGACATGATCTCAGGAAGTCACCAGAGCAGGGCGAACAGTGGTAGCCAGGTTGATGGAGACTCATACGTAGCGCCCTCCTGCCAGTTCTGTGGGGGAAGGGCCCAGAAAAGGAACAATAGCCTCTTCTAGTACTTCTGTCTGGGAGAAAGCTGCCCTTCTAGCTCTTGTGCTGCTGTCAAACACTTTGTTCCTTCCCTATATGTCCCTGGTGTTTTGGTTTTTTTTTTTTTCTTTTTTTAAAATATATTTTATTGATTATGCTATTACAGTTGTCCCATTCCCCCCTTTATTCCCCTCCCCCTGTACCTCCTCCCCACCCACATTTCCCCCCTTTAGTTTGTGTCCATGGGTCATACATATAAGTTCTTTGGCTTCTACATTTCCTATATTATTCTTAACCTCACTCTATCTATTTTCTACCTATCATTTATGCTACTTATTCTCTGTACCTTTTCCCCCTCTCTCCCCCTCACACTCCCCTGTTGATAACCCTCCATGTGATCTCCATTTCTGTAATTCTGTTTCTGTTCTAGTTGTTTGCTTAGTTTGCTTTTGCTTTTGTTTTAAGTGTGGTTGTTAACAACTGAGTTTGCTGTCATTTTACTGTTCATATTTTTTAAGAAAAAGATAAATTTCATATTTATCTAAGAAAAAGATAAATCCCTTTAACATTTCATATAATAAGAGCTTGGTGATGGTGAACTCCTTGAACTTGACCTTATCTGGAAAGCACTTTATCTGCCCTTCCATTCTAAATGAAAGCTTTGCTGGATAGAGTAATCTTGGATGTAGGTCCTTGACTTTCATGACTTCGAATACTTCTTTCCAGCCCCTTCTTGCCTGTAAGGTCTCTTTTGAGAAGTCAGCTGACAGTTTTATGGGAACTCCTTTGTAGGTAACTGTCCCCTTTTCTCTTGCTGCTTCTAAGATTCTCTCCTTATTTTTAATCTTGAGTAATGTAATTATGATGTGCCTTGGTGTGTTCCTCTTTTGGTCCAACTTCTTTGGGACTCTCTGAGCTTCCTGGACTTCCTGGAAGTCTATTTCCTTTGCCAGATTGGGGAAGTTCTCCTCTATTATTTGTTCAAATAAGTTTTCAATTTGTTGCTCTTCCTCTTCTCCTCTGGTACCCCTATAATTCAGATGTTGGAATGTTTAAAAATGTCCTGGAGGTTCCTAAGCCTTTCCTCATTTTTTTGAATTCTTGTTTCTTCATTCTTTTCTTGTTGAATGTTTCTTTCTTCCTTCTGGTCCACACCGTTGATTTTAGTCCCAGTTTCCTTCCCATCACTATTGGTTCCCTGTACATTTTCCTTTATTTCACTTAGCATAGCCTTCATTTTTTCATCTAATTTGGGACCAAATTCAACCAATTCTGTGAGCATCCTGATTACCAGTGTTTTGAACTGTGCATCTGATAAGTTGGCTATCTTTTCATGGCTTAGTTGTATTTTTTCTGGAGTTTTGATCTGTTCTTTCATTTGGGCCATTTTTTTTTCCTCGGGGCGCCTGTTAGGTATAAGGAGCAGAGTCTTAGGTGTTCACCAGGGTGGGGTAACCCATGTCACTGTGTTGTGTTGCTGTATGTGGGGGAAGGGTCTGAGAGGGAACAATGGCGCCTGCTCCACTCTCTGCTGGCTTTTGGTCACTTCCCCCACTGCCCACAGCAAATTGGGCCCTTCTGGTGCTGATTCCCGGGTGGGTGGGCTTGTGCACGTTCTAGGACCCTGTGGGTCTCTCCAACAAACTCTCCTGTGAGGCTGGGAGTTCCTCCCACTGCCGCCTCAACCCCTACAGGTATTTTCAATCAATGGTTTGAGGCTTTATTTCCCTGAGATGGAGCCCTGGGCTGTGCAGTCTGTTTCGCTCCCCAGCTGTTCCTTTATCCGCACGTGAATGTGGGGCCACAGGCTTGCTGCATCTGCCAGCCAAAGTCTCGCCAGTCCCACCCAGTCCGCTAGCCACTGCCTTGCCACAAGCCCTCTCCGCCCAGCTGCGCAGCTTCACCCCTCCTACCAGTCTGGATGAACGTGTCTTCTTTAACTCCTTGGTTGTCCGATTTCCATAGTTTGATTTTCTGTCAGTTCTGATTGTTTTTTGTTTTTAAATTGTTGTTGTCCTTCTTTTGGTTGTGCAAGGAGGCACAGTGTGTCTACCTACGCCTCCATCTTGGCCAGAAGTCCTTAATTTTCCCCTGGTGTTTTTCAAACTGCTACTCTAGGGTTGGAGCCCTAGATGAGTGAGTCCAAGTAAGTCTGTGCATGGGCCCTTTAAGAGGAACTGCCTGGAACTCCAGAAGTCCTCCATCTGACCGAGCCCTAATCTCTGCTTGTTTTCGCAGCCAGAAGGTATGGGGACTTCTCCTCCTGGCACTAGAACCCTGAGGTGGGAGGCCTGGTATAGAGCTAGGACCACTTGCTCCATAAGGGGGACCTCCAGCCAAGACATCCCCCCAGTTTTTATTTGCCTTACGTGGGTGTGGGACCAGCCTATTCCACTTCGTTGCCCCTCCTACCAGTCTCAATGTGGCTTCTTTATATCCTTAGTTGTAGGACTTGCACTCAGCTGATTTCAGGTGATACTGAATGATGGTTGTTCTGTAGTTTAGTTGTATTTTTTATGTGGTTGTGGGAGGATGCAAGTACTGCACTTACCTATGCTGCCATCTTGACTGGAAGCCTATACTCTACTGTTAAAGGAGTTTAGTCTTTACTCTGAGGGCATTTGGGAGCCATTGAAGAGTCTTGAGCAGAGAGGTAACAAGGCAACTTTACATTGTATCACTCTGGCTTGGTGCAGGAATGGATTAAAGGGGTGATACTAAAGATGGGGAGACCAGGTAGGAAGGAGACAATGGCTGTGAAGTAGAAGTGGAATGTAAAGGTCTCAATGAGGGTCAAGACAGTGGAGCTGGAGAGAAATGGAACATTTCCAGAGGTGCTTGGGAATTGGATGTGACGGGCCTGGGTATGGCATAAAAGCAGTATATAGGATAATGCTCCACTTGGTCTCCTTAGGAAGAGACAGACCTCCCACCCCTTTTGTTGCTCTCTGACCTCCTGACCCCTGGACTGTGTTCAGCTTTGTATGGACTCCAGGACTGCCTCCCTCCCCCGAACTGGACTACAATCGGGGGACAGGGACAGTGCCATCCTGGGCCCAGGACAGAGGACACACCTGGTATGGGTTTGACTGGTGGGTGCATAAAGAGGAGTTTCCTTTCTCCCCTACTCCATGATACCCTTCTGACTCAGGCCACAAGTGCAGCCACCCTTTCCTCCTGTCTCTACAGGCCTGGCCTCCTGAGGGACATTGCGTGAGGGACATCACAGAACCAGGTGCTCTGAGGATGGAGCCTGGTGATCCCATCACTATCATCGAGGGCAGGTGAGGGCCTCGTGTTCCCTATGAATCCTCCCAACCTGCCTGACCCCGTTTCCTTCTCTGCTTCTCCCCAGCTCCTTCAACTCTGATCCTCTGCTTCATTCCCTCCTCTCCCCATTGGTCCCTAAGAACTCCACCAGGCCTGGTCTCTGGGCTGGAGCCACCACGGGCCCATAGAGCCCTATTGTGTTAGGGAGAAAAAGGCTTTCCTTCCTCCAGGGAGATGTAGCTCCATGGCACATAGCTTGTGAGCTGAATGCAGATGGGAGCCTGGCCTCCACTCTCCCCTTGCTCTCACCCCATCACCAATGCCTCTTCCCGTAGCCCCAGCTCCACAACCTGGAAGGGCCAGAATGGTCGCACATTGAAAGTGGGCAGCTTCCCAGCCTCAGCAGTGACACTGGCAGACTTGAGGGGCTCCCCAGCCACCTGTCCGGTCCATAGAGGATCCCCTGCCTGGGGAGATCAAAGCCGAGGAAACACAGATGGGTGAGGATCTGAGTGGGGGACAGAGCTGGGCTGGGGGAACCAAGCAAGTTCACCAACTGCTCTGGAAGGAAAGCTTGGGGTGGGTTCAGGGAAAAGCTGGGAGGCTGGACTTGCCTTCCAGGTGGAGCTTCCCCTCTGGATCTGTCAGCTGGGGAGCCCCAGAGCTTCTTTTGGAGGCGACATTGATATGTGTGTGGGGGCTGGGGTGGACAATGAACTGGGGTCATTTGTCTCCAACAGGGTCAGACCAAAGGCAAAGCTTCGGGAGCTACCTCCAGCGAAGGGTCAGAGAAGGAACACGCCCCTGCAGAGGGTAAAAGGTGACTGACGGGAGGCAGGGCCCCGGGTTCCCAGATCCAGAACAACCCTCCAGTTCTGCCCCTGCTCTGAGTCCATGCCTTACAGCTATGATTTCCCCACGTGACTCTCCCCTGTACCCCCATTCTGCCTCTTGACATTCATCCCAGCTGTGCTTAAAGATCTGCCTTGTCCACTGAACAGTATCTTCCCATGCACTCAGTTCTTTGGGTCCTCAAGCCTAGGCCTGGGTGTCTGTTCTGCACACCTGTCTTATTGTCCCACCTAACACAAGGACCACCTGAGGATAGCACAGACAGAAAATGGGAAGACAGGACCCAGCATCTGGGCTTCCTCTCAAGATTTTTTTTTTTTCCCCTAAACTGTATAGGCATTTCCAAGAGTCTGGAATCCGTTCTGTCTCTGGGCCCCTGCCCCACAGGGGGTGGTTCAAGCCCCCCTGAACTTCGACATGCCAGAGATGTACCCCAGGGACCCCCAGGCCTGCCACCCCGCCCTCCCTTTGCCTCCAGCTCTTTTCAGCTCAGCCAGCCCCCCAGGGAGCGGCCTTCTGGGCCCAAAAGACAGCCCCTGCACAATCACCCCTCGGAAGCGCCCAGCGCCAGCAAAGCCACTGTTCCTGATCCCATGTTGCAGAAGAGGGTTATGGAGGTGAGGTCTCCCTGAGTGGCCTGGTGTCCATAAGGGGTTACAGGCTTGGTAAAGCCTAAGGGAGGCTTTGTCCCCTGCAGGTGGAACTGAGTGTACATGGAGTCACGCATCAGGAGTGCCAAGTGGCACTAAGAGCCACTGGGGGAGATGTAGTTTCTGCCATCCAGAATCTTAAGGTAAAGTCAAACCCTTTTGGGTTCCCACCTCTCCTGTCCCTGTTCTCCAGCAGTCAGCTGCCCTCCCTCCCATTTCCACAGGTAGACCAGCTCTTCCACCTGAGTAGCCGGTCCAGAGCTGACTGCCGGCGCATCTTAGAGCATTACCAGTGGGACCTCTCAGCGGCCAGTCGCTATGTCCTGGCTCGGCCCTGAGCTCCGCTCCCTTACACATGGATGCCAGCATGCACCAAGGGCCTGACCCTGTGGGACCAAGCAGAACCAGAACAAGGTCCTGAAAGGACATACTTTCCCACCTGAAGAGAGCCTGCTATGGGCAGGTACATGAGGAGCCCAGGGTCGGGCCCTGACAAGTGTTTCCTCCTACCCTTGGCCTCTGAAGGCTCAAGCTCCCTTGGCTGGGCCAGAGAAGGATCTGGTTCACATGCCCACCACATTTCCAACCAAGAGGAGGGCTTGGAGGAACAGAGCTGCTATACACCACACACATAGGAAGCTTCTGCTTCTACAGAGAATGATCGAGTGGCCATATGGAACCAGGGGAACAGCCGTCTTGAAATGCCATCAGCCACCACAGTGGGCCACCTTGGAGGATGGAAGCAGCCATACGGACTTGGGGCACACGGCCCAAACTGCCTTGGCTTGGGCCGGGGACATCAAGGGTGATGAAAGTTGCTCCTTTGGACTCACAGACACTTGATCCTGGCGGCATGGGTCATGAGATGGGCAGCCCCCACCCTGCCCAGCTGCCACATTTCCCTTTGTTTCTTCCCATACTGACTCCTTCTTCTACCCTCTCCCATTACATATATCTTCCAGTATCCAAAAAGTTACAAAGTTTATATGAATATAACATACAAAGATGCAGCCTCCTTTGTAGGAACAGGGAAGGAGAGGTGGTTAAGTAAGGCACACGAAGCTGCAGCAAGCACCAGCTATGAGAAAGGCCCACGGGGAAGGGGAGGTCGGCACTGGGGTCTAGGCCCTAGAGCTGTCACTGGGGATGTGGGGACCCCCTCTGAGTGCCACAGTCTAAGGCTGAACTAAGTGGTCAAGCTGACACAGCGAAGGGCGGCCATATGAGCTGTCTTTGGTGCTGCTTACCCTCCCCACCCCAGTTTCCTTTGTGAAACCCCAGAGCCCCGGATTCCAAAACCAGAGAAGAGGCCCTGGAAATGGGCGGGAGGAAGTGAGCAGGGAAAATCTGAAAGCCAACATGCCGATACGCCTTGTGCTGAGGGATTGCCAGACAGTGGTGAGAGGTAGCGGGGGAGGGGCTCCTAGACACCCTTCTGTGGGGGCCACAGGTGAAGGAGGCCAAGGGAATAAGGTAGGGGTGGGGCACCACGGCCCTCAGTCTCTTGGGCATCCCTGTTTGTCCCCTGTAGTGTTCATGGAGGAAAGGGGCTGCCTCTGAGGAGGGGCCAGGCCAGGCCAGGTGACCATCTTGGATTCTGGTTGCGGTGATAGTCTCCTCACCCTGAGGTGACGTCTAACTGGTGATGGCAGAGGGCCCAGTGCCTCCTCGCTTCTCGAAGAACATGTAGTCCTGAAGGGAGGGCAGCATCAACAGGAGATGAGGCTGGGCCAGTCTGGCTCAGCTACCACAACCCAGGTCTGGAGCTACAACCCCCCACAAAGTCCGTCCCTAAGCCTCTCCTAGCAGGAGGCCAGGAAGTGCAAAAAGCCTCCAGTGGGAGCAAAGGAGGGGCAGCCAACTCACAATGAGGAATGTGGCTCCCAGCAGTACAGCCTTTACTTTCACGTCCAGATCCAGCGGGAACTGCAAGCCAAAGTCATCTGCATCCGTGAGGGCTTCTTGGAGCAGCCCCCCCCACTGCTTGCTGATGCGGCCCACACTGCGGGACTCATCCAGGGTCTTCACCTGTCAGGAGGGGGAGAGGGAAAAGACAAGCCCCGGTTGGGGTAAATGCAACTGCGCTCGTCTGTCTCCAATCTCACTCCCGCTGTCGCCCTGTATGAACGGTGCTGGCTGTATGCTCAGTGAATTCTCCCAACAGTCTTGGGTTTCCATGTGACTTCTGGGGAAACCGAGTCACCTTTGGGCACAGTGTGAGTATATAGCAAAAATGAGGATTCAGACTTAGATCTGTTCCTCTTGAAGGGCCCACATGGCAACTGAACATCAGTGGTAAGAGAAATGGAAGCACAGCAGTCTTATCTCCTTAGTGTGTGGCTGGTTGCTAGGTTTGTTTTCATTACCAACATCCCTGCCACCCACATTTGGTACAGTTTGTGCCCTGCATGAAGTAGCTTGGCCAAGAGGGCAAGGGAGGCTGCTAAAACCCTGGCTGCGCCCTATCAGCCAACCAAGCTCCTAGAAGGCTGTGTCTGCCCAAAGGAGTGCCTTTCCTCTGCAAAGGAAGGAGAGTTCTGTCCAGCACTCACGCAGGCCTCCCCACTAGAAGGGATCCAAGCCCACCTTATGGGGGGAGAGGGCAGCAGTAAGCAGCCTCCAGGAGTTCATGTTTCTCTCTCTCTTTCTCCCTTCCTCTTCCTCTAAAATCAATAAACATATCCTTGGGTGAGGGTTAAAAAATTGAGCCCTGACTGGTGTGGCTCAGCTGGTTGGGTGCTGTCTTGCAAAGCAAGAGGTCACCAGTTCAGTTCTTGGTCTGTGCACATGCCTGGGTTGTGGGTTCCGTCCCCGGTAGGGGCATGTGCAAGGGGCTTTCCACTGAACTCTCTGGGCCCAGCGGCAATAGTCCCTGCTGATGTAGGTGGTAATCCACAGTGACTCCCAGGTCCTTTTCCTACGTTCATTCTCCGGTGATTAGAACTAGTGTGATTTCCTTGTATGTCCTACACCTCTGAGGCACTTCCTGCAGACTAGTCCCAAGCTGGGCAGGTCTCTCCCAGCCAACCCTGTGGTCCCAATAGTACAGTCCCAAATATGGACCATTTATAATTATGTACAAGGGAGACTGGCCCTATAAGAACCCCACAGTCTACACATTCCCATTTAGAAGTCACCAAGGAGGCCCTGGCTGATGTGGCTCAGTGGATTGAGCACCAGCCTGTGAACCAAAGGGTTGCTAGTTCAATTCCCAGTGTGGGCTGGTGCTTGGGTTGTGGTCCCCAGTGACAGGTGCATGAGAGACGACCACACATTGACATTTCTCTCCCTCTCTTTCTCCCTCCCTACCCCTCTCTAAAAATAAAAAAATCTTAAAAAATAGAAATCACCAAGGTATCTCTTTCCCAACCAATTCCTATAGGAATCTCCCCTCAGCTGCTAAGGGGATTCAATTTTTTTTTAAGATTTTATTTATTTATTTTTAGGGAGAGGAGGAGGGAGAAAGAGAGGGAGAGAAACATCAATCATCTGCCCCTTGCACACGCCCCAGTCGGTGACAGAACCCACAACCCAGGCATGTGCCCAGACCAAGAACTGAACTGGCAAACTTTTGCTTTGTGGGACAGTGCCCAACCAGCTGAGCCACACCAGTCAGAGCTGTTGTTTTTTTTTTTTTACTTGGATTTTTTTTTTTTTTTTTAGATTTTATTTTTATTTATCTTTAGAGAGAGGGGAGGGGAAGGAGACAGAGAGAGAGAGAAACAGCAATGCATGGCTGCCTCCCACATGGCCCCCACGGGGACCTGGCCTGCAACCCAGGCATGCGCCCCGACTGGGAACCGAACTGGGACCGTCTGGTTCCCAGCCCGCGCCCAATCCACTGAGCTACACCAGCCAGGGCAGGGCTGTTGTTTTTTTTTAATCCTCACCCAAAGATGTGTCTATTGATTTGATTTGATTTGATTTTTTAAGATTGTATTTATTTTTAGAGAGGGGAAAGGAGGGAGAAAGAGAGGCAGAGAAACATCAAGGTGTGGTTGCCCCTCATATACCCCCAAATGGGGACCTGGCCCACAACCCAGGCATGTGCCCTGACTAGGAATCTAACTAGTGACCCTTTGGTTCACAGGCCAACGCTCAATCCACTGAGCCACACCAGCCAGGGCTGTTTATTGATTTTAGACAGAGAGGAAAGGGGTGTGGGAAGAGAAACACTGACATGGATCCATTGTCTCCTGTACACGCCCTGACCAGGGACTTGGCACACAACCTTTTGGTGCACAAGACGATACTCCAAACAACTAAGCCACCTGTCCAGGGCAAGGTGACTCAATTTTTAAAAGTAACTGTAGGTAGGACACCTCATCAGATGCCTTGGAAAGTCTACTGGACTATACCTGCTGTTTCTCCCTTATCTGCATAGGTAAATAATCCCTTAAAGAATTCAAGGGTCTGCGAAGTGCCTTTGTCTTTGAGAAGCAAAGGTGCTTCCCAGGCTTCACCCTGAAACTGTCACCACTTGAGTTCTCCAGGCTCTGTGCTGGTGACAGGAATGCATGGTGTGAAGGATAGCACCTGGGTTCCAGGTTGGAGGGGCCATTTGGAGTTCTAGGTTGGCAAGCAAGCCACAGGATGTTAATACATTAAATCAGTGCTCACTCCAGGGCCTGAGCTCACAGACACATGCACAGCAGCCACAATGGTGCAGCCCACAGCAGACCCAATAATCATCCTTCACCCTAAATCCAGCCTGGCCTTAGATTATGCCCCTCTCAACACAGGGCTGCAGGTAACAATTAACATTTAATAATCAAGATGCAACCCTCTTTGTCATGTTTTCATAACACCATGGAGCCATCCTGTTTTCTGAATGGAGAAACACTGGAAGTGTGGTAGGAGTTACCGTACATTTGGATTGATGAGCTGGGTGTCTTGACCTTAGTAGTGTTGGCCATCCTGCCTGGTAGAAGCTACCACCTTGATTCATGAAGTTCCCAGGAATTTCCCCTTATTCCTGATACCTCAAAGTTGGTGTCTGTGCCGCAGCCACAGGTCGAGCAGGGCCCCACCACTCGCAGGACCGTATGGCGATCTGCATCCTGAATGGAGAACTTGGGGAGGAAGGGATGCCAGGTCTGCAGCACGTGGCCAATGGTGGTGCCCGGTGGAGACTGTACTTCCATCTGAAGTGGGAGGCAGACAGGGTTACTGTTGAGTCAGGGTACCCTG
Organism: Micronycteris hirsuta; assembly: GCA_004026765.1. Lineage (NCBI taxonomy): Eukaryota > Metazoa > Chordata > Mammalia > Chiroptera > Phyllostomidae > Micronycteris > Micronycteris hirsuta. The sequence goes on along the minus strand of PVJI01004528.1, from coordinate 33,638 downwards.
GCCCAAGCTCTCGCCATTCCAGCTCTGTCTCCTGTTTATCCTCAAAAGATCTCTTTCAGTAGACCACCTGTTATCCCCCTCACTAGACCTCGGATGCCACCTGTTCACTCCCATGCCTCATGCTTGTGATGCTCCATCATTGGTCCTTCGCGTTACTGCCTGCCCCCTACCCGAACCTCTCCCTGACCCATCCCTCTCCACCCACCTCCTGGAGGCCACAGGGGCAGCAGCTGCAGCCACAGTGGAGTGGGCGGAGCAGGCGCAGCACCTCTCTGTCCCCGGGGTCCACCAGACGAACACGAAGGGGCCGGCGGGTGCCACAGCACAGACGGGCGCAGCAGTTGCTCTCTTCAGCTGCCTGACCCAGGGGCTGTCCAGCCCCTGAGCGCAGTTCATACCGGTTACTTGTCTCCCAGCCTAGGAGCGCTGCCAAGGGGTGACAGGGAGGCTCAGGCACCAGCGCCTGCCCAAGAGCCCACTATCTCTGCCCCCGTCACAAGGCCCAACCTACTCGTCCTTCCACTCACTTTCCACTCGTTCAGCCTTCTGGTGAATCAAGATCTGATCAATCTGGAAAGAGAGTAAGGGCCCCGCCCACCTCAGCTGCCAGGCCGGCACGCTTTGGTTGCCTCCCTGTCGCTCCTTCCTCCCCACCTCCTACTCACCTGCACCAAGAATTCAAGGCCAGAAGGCACCCCGGGCAGTGGCAAGAGGGGGGCAGCAGGCCCCGGGGCACTGGGGCCAGGCGAGGGGAAGAGAGCAAAGCCAGGAGCAGGGGCAGGCACGTGGGCGGGCAGTGGCGCCTGCCCTGGCGCAGGATGCTGTGCTGCCTCTGGGTACCCAGCAGTCACAGGATAGGGAGGAGGGGGCGAAGGGGTGTAGCCTTTGGGGGGCAAGTATCCTGTGGGGGGACAAGGGTAGATAAGAAAAGGACCTGTGGCCACATCCCCTTCCCTCTAGCCCGTGGGAGACCGCGAGGCTGCCGGGGAAATGTGGTATGAACAGACTGAAAAAGGTGGGGCGGGGGAGCAGGGCGGAGGCTTCCTGGGAGGAAGGGAGGGCCCCACCCAGCCAGTCCGAGCACATTCCCGGAGGATGCGTTCCACACCCTGCTCCCAGTCCCTGGGGAGGGGATAACGGAGACCCTCCGCCTTGCGCCCACTTACCTGCCATTGGAAACGGATGAGGGTTCGTGGGTAGTGGGTGTCCCGGAAGCGCTTAGTTCTAGAAGTGGAGGCAAGCTCGGAGACAGCCAGACAGACACAGAGACAGACACAAAGACGGACAGGAAAACGCGAAGAGACAGCTGCGCCCCGCGCCCACCCAGGGTCTTTTGGGCGGCGCCTCTCTGACTCGGGGAGAAACCGAAAGTGTCAGCAGTCGGGGCAGAGTACCTGGGACCCTGGATTCCCTCTGGGGTTTCCAGAACCGCCCCCTCCCTTTGTTCTCCCATTCTCCGCGGAGGCGGCTGTTGGCAAACGGCAGGACAAATGGACCCGCAATCAGACCGACGGCCCGACCTCGAGGGAGGTGTCCTGACCCTTCTGCGCCCCGCAGCTCACCTGAAGCCCCTAGAGTAGTGGGGTGCCCAGCGCTCGGAGGCTCCCAAGAGCTAGTGGAGGCGGGCCCAGATATGACCCCGCCCCTTCGACCGTCTAGGCCCCTCCCCTGGCCTGGGAGCCACGCTTGCGCAGGAAGGATGCCGGCTCTCCTGCCTGGCTGCGGACACGGGAGCGCGGGCTCCTTTGCTTGGTTGGCGTCCCCGCCTCTTCCGTTTCACTGCCGAAGGCCAGAGAGGAAGCTCTCCCGCGGAGGGCAGCCGTTTGAGACCTAAGCCTTGCTCTACCTCCGCCACGTCTGCGTGCGCTGAGTGCTCAACGCCCCTTGATAGAAAGCGAGGGCAGTTGGCACAGCTCAGGACCCCAGGTTCCTTCTCTCAAGGGCGATTCGGCCCTCGCTGACGCAGCGGAACACCCTTCACGTTCATTCATTGGACTCTAGAATTAGTTCCTGGCTCCCTTTCTACCTCCCTGGACCTCCCTCGCTGTCTCTTCTCCCTGACGCTGCAGTGACCCACACAGATACCTTGCAATGACAGTACTTATTTCGGGCGTGCCAGGCCACGCGGGTGACAGACAGTCACATGGTGTCAGTAGTGAGTGTGCAGGATGTTAGATTCAGGGAGACCAGAAGAGGCAGCACAGTTAGCAGGAAAGCCTTCCCCCAAAAGGAGCCCCTTCTTTTAGGTCCTAGGCAGAGGCTCCAGGTGTGAGGGAGTCCTGTGCCTTGGAGGCCTATTGGCTGAATGGCAAGAGGTAAGTTTAGAGAGGCAGGCCAGTTTATGCCCGCACATGGCCTGTTGGAGCTGGGACTTAGTCCCATGGGCATCAGGGAGCCCACTGAAAGATTTTTAAGACCATATGTAATTAAGAAAAGTTTAAGGTCAAATTTTGTTTTAGAAACACCATTAAAACTGCAATGTGGCCCTGGCTGGTGTGGCTCAGTGGATTGAGCGCGGGCTGGGAACCAGAGGGTCCCAGTTCGATTCCCCGTCAGGGTACATGCCTGGGTTGCGGGCCTGGTCCCCGGTGGGGACCATGTGAGAGGCAACCATACATTGCTCTTTCTCCCTCCCTTCCCCTCTCTCTAAAATAGATAAATAAAATCTTTAAAAAAAAACAAAAAACTGCAATGTGGAGAACAATGGGGGCACCCAGGCGGGGTTGTTGGCAGTAGTCTGGGGGAGAGGATGGCTGGGACAGACAGAATGAGTGGCAGATTTTGGAGATATTTAGACAATATGGAACTTGTTTGGGGCCCTGACCCATGTGGCTCTGTTGGTTGGGTGTTGTCCCACAAAGCAAAAGGTCGCTGGTACAACTGTCTTCCTGTTAGGGAATGTGTCTGGGCTGCAGCCCAGTCCCCAGTGGGGCATGTGCGAGATGCAACCAATCAATGTTTCTCTCACACATCCATGGGTCTCTCCTCTTTCTCCCTCCCTCCCCCTCTCTCTAAGAATAAATAAATAAATATTTTTTAAAAAACAAAACTTGTTTGGGGATGAGATGTGATGGTAAAAAAGTCAAGGATGACCTCAAGTACCTGCCTGTTGATCAGGCAGACGAAGGAGAAACTCATCAAGATAAACATGGGGAGCCCTGGCTGGTGAGGCTCAGTGGATTCAGTGCCAGCCTGTGAACCACAGGGTCACGGGTTCGATCCCCAGTCAGGGCACATGCCTGGGTTGTGGGCCAGGTCCCCAGTGGGGGTCGCATGAGAGGCAACCACACATTGGTGTTTCTCCCTCTCTCTCTTTCTCCCTCCCTTCCCCTCTCTCTAAAAATAAATAAATAAAGTCTTTTTAAAAAAAGATAAGCATGGGAAGAAGCTGGTCTGGGGGGCTCCTTTGCCTGTATGTCCATGTTTCTCTGCACTGGTTAACTACTCCCACAGCTTCAGTCCTTATCTCCTTCAGACAAGGGCTTGACCTCTCTCCTGATACAGCTTAGTTAGTGCCTCCGATTCTATATGGCCCAAGCCATGGACCACCCTCCACCAAAATACATAAACATAGAGAAATAGTTATTCAACAAAGACTGAGTGAGCATCTACTGTATGTCAGACAGCATTTAAGGTGATAGGGATATATACCAGTTAAAAACAATTAACCCCCTTCTCTGGGTTTTACATTCTAGTGGAGAAGAGACAGATAATGTAAGTACAATATATCAAAAGTCAGAAGATGGTGACAAGTGCCTATGAAGAAAAATAGAGCAGAATAAGGAGGGTAGACAGTGGTGGGCAGGGGTTACAATTTTATTTTTATTTTCTTAAAATATGGAACGCTTCACGAATTTGCGTGTCATCCTTGCGCAGGGGCCATGCTAATCTTCTCTGTATTGTTCCAATTTTAGTGTATGTGCTGCCGAAGCGAGCACAGGGGTTACAATTTTAAAGAGGGTAGACTAGGCCCTGGATCGTGTGGGTCAGTGGATTGAGTTAGCCTGTGAAACGAAAGGTCGCCAGTTTGATTCCCAGTCAGGGCACATGCCAGGGTTGTGGGCCAGGTCTCCAGTTGGGGGCGTGCGAGAGGCAACATATCTCTCACACATTGATGTTTCTCTCCCTCTAGTTCTCCCTCCCTTCCCCTCTCTCTAAAAATAAATAAATGGGCCTGGCTGGTGTAGCTCAGTGGATTGAGCTCGGGCTGGGAACCAAAAGGTCCCAGTTCGATTCCCAGTCGGGGTACATGCCTGGGTTGCCGGCCAGGTCCCCAGTGAGGGCCATGTGAGAGGCAACCATACATTGCTCTTTCTCCCTCCCTTCTCCTCTCTCTAAAAATAAATAAATAAATAAATAAAATCTTAAAAAAAGTTGTTAAAATTAAAAAAATAAAAAATAAAAAATAAATAAAAGTTGGGGCCACCTGAGAGGCAACCACACAAGTCTTACCAGTCTCCACAGGCAAAACAAACCCACTGCTTTAATGTGTTACAATGTGTTTCTACTTGTAATGGTGAACACAGTATCAAATTATGTTTTAAAGAGTCTGTCTTCACTGTTTGTTTCTTTTGTATACAAAATGTGTTTATTGATCCCAGTTGGGGCACATGCCTGGATTTTGGGCCAGGTCCCCAGTGAGGCCCATGTGAGAGGCAACCACACATTGCTGTTTCTCTCCCTCTCTTTCTCCCTCACTTCCCCTCTCTTTAAAAATAAAGAAATAAAATCTTTAAAGAAACAACAACAAAACACAAAACCATAAACTTCTTTTTTTTTTTAAGATTTTATTTATTTATTTTAGAGAGAGGGGAAGGGAGGGAGACAGAGAGGGAGAGAAACAGCAATGTATGGTTGCCTCTCACATGGCCCTCACTGGGGACCCCGGCCCGAACCCAGGCATGTGCCCTGACGGGGAATCGAACTGGGACCGTCTGGTTCCCAGCCCGCGCTCAATCCACTGAGCTACACCAGCCAGGGCCGTAAACTTCTTTCTGAAAAAAAAAAAAAAAAAATGTGTTTACTGAGATGATTCCCCACTCATCTTTTTTTTTTTTTTAATTTTTAAAAAGATTTTATTTTCAGAGAGAGGAGAAGGGAGGGAGAGAGAGCAATGTATGATTGCCTCTCACATGGCCCTCACTGGGGACCTGGCCTGAAACCCAGGAATGTGTCCCGACTGGGAATCAAGCCGGGACCTCTGGTTCCCAGCCCACGCTTAATCCACTGAGCTACACCAGCCAGGCTATTCCCCACTCATCTTGATTCAGGTGGTATTAGTGCTGTGTCCTTCTGAAGGAGCATCCTTCCGGAAGGTTGGCTTTCCTTCCTGTAGTCCGTCAGATGACAGCCGAGCAGCCAACACACAAAACGACTGCTTGTGCATGGCTAAGATGATGGTGATTTTACAGCATCCTGGGCACTTCACATCCATGGAGTAGGAACTGGGACTCCATACCATGAGCTTCTTCTTGTGTTTCCTCTTCTAGAGAGGGATGAAGGAGATCCTCAGCGAGAGGCACGCTGTCGTGCGGAGGGCATCATCACCAGAAAGTGTCTTCACTGCTGAAATCTGAGTTTCATGGTATGTGCATGAAGGAAAGAACTTAGCTCTGGGAATCGGACAGAAGAGAGTTTGAATCACAGCTTACCCGGGTCGTAGCTATGTGACACAGAACAAGTCACTGCATTTCTCTTAGCTCACTTACCACCAACTTGCAGGACTGTTGAGAAGACTGGATGCAATATATAGCAATAATAGGAACAAATTCATATTCATATTGGTTCCTCGAGAGCCAAGCCCACTGGCAGGACCAAAGCTAAGGAAGGTATTAGGGATCACGTCACTGGAGGGTGGCCATTCCAGAAGCCGAGATCTCCCCCACCTGGAGGTCCCCTATGTCCCAGACATTGCCTGAGATGAAGGAGGGAAATGGATCAAGAGCACTAAACTGGGAGGAGGAGGCTGAAGATCCAGTGCATTCCAGGCCACTCTGGAGGTTCCCTTTGGGGTCTTATTTTACTCATCTTTAAATAAAGAAATTAAAAAATATTGTGATCCTCTATGCCTCAAATCATGTCTCGCTCCCTAGATATAAATGCTTCAGTGGCTCCCCAACATCTTCAGAAAACAGTCCAAGCTCTCAGCAGCCTCCCCACTATTTGGCCCCTGCTGTCTACCTTTCACTACTACCCTCTCATGATCTTCAAGCCAGTCACCAGGAATCCTTTCAGGTCCCGAATGCACCAGGCTCTCTCTTGCTTCAGGGCTGCCTTGAAAGCTCTTGCCTTGGTCTGGAACATGCCCATTTCTCTCCTCATCACCTAACTGCTCCAAGTCTCCACTCAAGTCTAACACTGCTACTCTGCAGCTGCTGCAGGAGTTGGAGCTCAGCAGGAACGAAGGTGGGAGATAGAAACTCTGAATTTAAAAGCATGCAGATCCTAATTGAAGTTGTGGGGCTGAATGAGATTACCTAAAAATCCTCAATTAGAGAAATGGTCTACTTTTTTGAATGCACACGTCCAGAAAAATTAAGTATGCAACTCCAGTACATTATACTGATATGCACTCTATAAAACATACACAAAGCATCTAGGTACATACACAAGGGTAGAAATTAAAAAGAATGAAATCAAAATATATATACATAGGAGTTCTAATTTTTTCATTAAAATTTGGAAACCAGCCCTGGCTCAGTGGATTGAGTGCGGGCTGCGAACCAAAGGGTCAACGGTTCGATTCCAGTCAGAGCACATGCCTGGGTTGCGGGCCAGGTCCCCAGTGGGGGCCATGTGAGAGGCAACCACACATTAATGTTTCTCTCCCTCTCTTTCTCCCTTCCTTCCCCTCTCTCTAAAAATAAATAAAGAAAATCTTTTAAAAATATATAATTAAAAAAAAAATGGAAACCACTGAATTAAACCACACAGGGGAGGAAAAGCTGGCAGTGGCCACAGAGGCAGGGAGAGCCAGCAGAGTGGTGTCTTGGAAGCAACATGATGTGTCTGAAGGACAGTGTGGCCCACTGTGTCGAACGCGGCAGAGAGGCTGAGGAAAACGAGATGGAAAATCGTCCATGAGATCTGGCAACCAGGAGGTCATAGGGAGTCACGGGATCCTTCCAAGGGGAAGAAATGGGATGAAAGACTGACCAGAGTGGGTTGCAGAGTAAACTTGAGTCCAGACCTCTCTTCCAAGATCAGACAACTCCCAGAATCACCCAGCCACCTGCCTGGCACGTCCAGGAGCATGTCTCTTGGACATTTTGGAAGCAGCATGTCCCAAACTGATCTGATTTGCCTCCCACTAATTGCCCCTTCTTCAGATTTTCCCCACCTGAGTAACAGCACCTCCATCCAATCAGGTGTGGAAGCCAGAACTCTCCCTCTCATCCCATGTGCACTGCTTCAGCAAGCCCTATCAGCACGATCTTAAAACTTTATTCTGAATGGGATCACTTTCACCGCCTCTCCCACCCTAGGCCACGCCACCATCACCATCTCACCCCTACGCCTGTTCAGCGGCCTCCTGACTGGTCTCCTTGTTGCCATCCTCCAACTGCTTCTCCAGATATTTTAAACATATCAGATTCCAGCACTCTCACTTTAAAAACCTTTCGATGATTTATTGCTGCACGACAAAGAAATTCTGAATGTCTGCCTGCAAGGCCCACACTGGCCATCTGGGCCCCCAATCACTCACCCAGTAATGGCCACACAGGTTTTACTTCTTCCAACTCACTCAATTTTCTCCTGCCTCAAAGATTTTTGAACTGCTCCTTTATGGCCTGTTTTTCCAGCTAGTCTTTCTATCTAGAATACACTTCCTTCCAGCTTTGCAAGGCATACCCTCCACTGCTCCACTGTTCCACGGCCTCCATCCTTTTCCTTCAAGCACAGAACAGGTCCAATGATATGTTTGTGTTTAGTCGTTTAAGGTCCATTTCCACTACTAAATGGAAAGCTCTGTTAGGGAAAGGATGGCATCTATCTTGTTCACAGTTGAATTTCCTTTTGTGTTTGATACATGATCAATACTTGATGAGCACTGACTTAATAAATGCTGTCCCCTAATTATCTCCCAGCTCTCTTCATGCTGTGGGAGCTACCCCAGCCTGCCTTGTCACTTTTTATCACTCCTGTTTTCAGAAACTCAGCTCACACGGGATTCCTTTGGTCCCATACTTCTCCACTCCCACCTCTGTTCGCTGTGTTTCCTTCGCACAACTGAGTTCTTTCAAGGTTCATCTCAAACACTGTGAAACTTTTTCTGACCCCTAATAGATGATGTTCTGTCCCTTCTTTGAACCCCAAAGTATACTGTAACTACAGTAGCCCTCCTGTATCCAAAGGGGATACATTCCAAGACCCCCGGTGTGTGCTTGAAACTGCAGATAGTACTGAACCCTACATATTCTGTTTTTTCCTGTTGGACTGTTGGCTGGTCTTTGTATAGACTCAATGCTTTTGGCATGACAGGTTGCCATCAATCAGAATGTTTCCTCTTCATGTCTTCCACCCAACTTAATGCCTTTTCCATCCCAATGCAGAATTTACCATGCATTGTGGCTGTAACTTTTGCAGTTTAAGGTGAGACAGCAAAATGAGCACAAATTTCTTCCCTCTTCACAACTTCACAGATAGAAGCTTCATTCTGACTATAAATCTTAGCAACCTCAGCATGACTATTTTTTCTTTCCTTAAGTCAAGATCTTTTACCTTTTCACTTAGAAGAGATGCTTTACAGCTTCTCTTTGGCATATCCAAATTGCCAGCATCAGTACTCTTGGGCTTCAGGGCCATTATTAAGTAAAATAAGGACTACCAAACACAAGCACTGTGATACCCTAACAGTCAATCTGATAACTGAGACAGCTACTAAGTAAATAATGGGCTGGTAACTCTGGACAAAGGGGTGATTCACATCACAGTGAGATTTCATCACACCACTTAGAACAGTGCACCATCTACAACTTACGAATTGTTTATTTCTGGAATTTTCTATTTTGTATTTCTGGCCCGTGGATGACCGTGGATAACTAAAACTGTGCAAAGCAAAACCACAAAAAAGAGGGGGCTACTAGAATAGTAGGGGGCTCCTCCCATCCTGCCTTGCCTTAACACTGACTTCTAGAGTAAGTGAGTGCTCAATAAATTTGTGGAATGACAGGGCTGAAAACCACTACCCTACAGTAATCTTCAAATTCTTGTGAGTATCTGAACCATTAGAATTTGAAGACGAGTTTATTAGAATACAGATCCCCAGGCCTCAAAGAGGGCTTCAGTGAGAATCTGCATTATTTCAAGCATTCTTTCTGACCCTGATACCCACCAGTTTAAGAACCTCATAACTGACTTGAGGTAAACAGAATCCCCAGACCCAAAACTCACTGATTCAGTCTGAGGAAAGGGAGGGAGTTCAGAAGTTGATAACCCCTACCCTTTCTCCTTCAAGAGGTTAGACAAACAAAGACTCCAAAAGTTCTTTACTTGCCTTTCTCTTTTAATCCCCTCCCTGCTCCAATTCTCAAAACAGTACCCAGAAATTAAACAAGGAGGCTCAAAGAGCCAAGGCAAGCCAGCCCAAGAGTAGAAGGCTCCCTCCTGCAGGGGCCAAAGTCTGGATGCTGGGGTCTCCACTCAGAGCCTGGTAGTAAAAGCTGGTGCAGAATAAGGTGGTTCCAGAGGCTAGCAGTAATCCAGCCTGAAGGAGACAACAAGGAAGCAAACAAGATAAGGAAATGGTAGCCTGAGAAGGAGTTGGTGGGGCTTGGTCAGGGTTAGGCAAGGGGGTAAGATTACCCAGAGGGGCTTTCTGCAATGGGGCACCGCTAACAGGGCCAGGCTGTGTAAGAAGTGGTGTTTGTTGGCCTTGTCAAAGAGCTGTAAGAAAAAGAATAATGGGGAAACCTCCTAAGAAACAGAACCCTGGATCCCATGGGGCAAAGTCTATCCCCAGACTGAAGTGTCAGCCTGCCCAACCCACGCCTCAGGGTTGTAGCCCTTACTGCTCCAAAGACTCATTCTCCCCCCGCCCTTCCCAACTTCCTTCAGGGACCCCAGACTTTGTGCCCTGATAAATCAGAAGCAAACGAGCCCCAGGGCAGTTACTTCACCTCTTTCCCGTAGGCATCTGGAAACTGGGCGCCTGTGTAAAGGAGAGGCAAATGTTACCAGTCCTAACGCCTGGACTCCTGGGAGGACCCTGGTGGACACTAGAGAGAAAGGGTACCCCCAGGAAGCTTCTCATTGGTGGAAACACGTCCTGGGAACCAATTGGACCGGGCTGAGAGACTTGAAAAGGTTTTGGGCTGGCTGTATGACTGTCTGGTCTACGAAAGACCCAGCACTTCCCACAGACTCCGCCCCGCACCAGACCCCATAGGTCGTCCCAGGCACAATCCCAGCTCCATCCCCAGCACCCTGACCGTGCGCCCCGTAGGTGGCCAAGCCTAAGGCCCCGGCTCCAGACAAGGCACCCAAGCGACGGAAAGCAGTCCCTGGCCCGGCCATGGCAGTAGATAGTCACGCGCCTGGAGAACACCGCCCGGGACACCCAAGACGACAACCAATCCCGAGCTCCCATGCAAATAAGGTACACAGGTGTCCAATCAGGGCCGTGTTCATTTCAGCGTCCAGGTCCTCACCCGGGTGCTTGCGCCTTTGTAAAACCTCTGTTGAGTGGTGAAGACATCTGGCGGGCGGAGAAATCAGAACCAATTAGGAGCAAAGGAGAGGAGCAGTGGGGGGCGGGGTTGGGGGGGCGGTACTACAGGATTTGCGTCACGGATTGGCCCACTTTCCAAGTTGATCTCCTCTTCTAACACCCCCTCCCACCTCCTGCCAATTTCCAAAAATCCAGGTCCCCACGCGAAGTTCTGGCCCTTTCCCCACAGGCTCTTCCTTTTCTTCTTTAAAACAGACCCGCACCCAAAAAGAGGCGACCCCGCAGTTACCCAAGCCCCACCCATCTCAACTAAACCCCGCCCACTATACATATGGCTCCTCCTCCAGGCCCGAGGGCCCCGCCTTCGTCATATGATGCCCCGCCCCCTATAGTTCACCCTACCACCACCACCACCACCAGTACCACCAACCGCGAGAGCCCCGAGGGTGGGATATCTGTGGGGGATGTCTCCTTCGTGCCCCGGACCAATTCGTTCATACGTCGGTCTGTCCACTCCCTCCCTTTTCCACCTTCTTCAATCCCCTCACACTCTGGAGGGCGGGCGGGCAGGCAGGCGGGTGAGAGCGAGGGGTGTGCGCCGCTCTCTCTGCAGGGGGCGGGGGAGGCGGCCGCGCGGTGACGCGCGGGGCTGCTGCGGCTGCTCCGCCGACGGATCATCACTCTCGGGCTGGGATGGACGCGGGGCGGGTGGGCCCTGGCGCGCGGAGCCAGGAGTCCGGGCCTCCCGGCTGCTGAGCGTCCCCCGAAGCCTTCCCCTTACCCCCCCCCCTTTCCCTCCTAGGAGCAGTGCCGACCCCTGCCCCGGGGCTCCAGACTCTACTCCCGCCTTCCTCTGACTCCCCGGACCTCCCACTCCCGCCCGCCCTCGGGATCGACTAGATCCCTCCCTCTCCCCGAGGATTCCGGCTGGATCCCTGCCCCTGCACCGCGGATCCTGCGCTCCCGGGCTCCGGGCCCCTGGGGATTGCCGTGGACTCCTCTCCCCGCACCCGATTTCTTAGGATCCTCCGCCTGTACCGCCTTCTGGTCCCTCGAAGCCGGCCCACAGAGCCAGTGGATCCTCAATCCAGTCTTGTCCCGTTGCCCCTTCCTCACTCCTCTGTCCCCAGTGCGGGGCTCCCTGTTCTCGGCTTCCTCCTGACCCCATCCCCTACCTCTCCCCGGGGATCGACTGGATCCCGGCCCCGCCCCCTGGGGCTGGGGCGATCCCCCTCCCCCGCTGGGTGAGGCGCTGCGGGCGGGGGCTGGGCCTGCGGGACCGCGGGGGCTCAGAGGCCGCCGCCCCCTACTCGGAGCCCTGGATGGAGGCACCACGGCCCCAGGGCTGAGCCAGGTAGGAGCTAAGCCGGGTCTGGTGGAGGGGATTTCGTGGCGGTCCACTGGGGTCTCCCACTCCCCATCTCTCTCCCTGCGCCTGGTTTCCCTCAGCCTGCTCTGTCTGCTGGTCTCCGCCTAGGGATGCTCTCGCCGTGTCTCTCCGTCTCGGTCTCTTTGTCTCTTCCTCTCTCCAGCCCATGAATGATCCTTTGAATGGGCCCACAGACCCCATGTGTTCCCATCTCCCCCTCCCCCTCCTTCTCCCCTTCCCAGCCAAGCCATTTTTCCCCACTGCAAGAAGGGGGGGGGGGTGCTGCGGCCTGAGCCCCGGTCCCTCAACTCTCTCTGGCTGTGGGAGTCAGACCTGGCTGGTCAGGAATGGAAAGAGCAAGACAGAGGAATAGAGAGGAGGGGGGAGCAAGATGTGGCAGACAGAAAAGAGAAAGAAGGGGAGAGAAAATGGGGGAGACAGATAGGGAAAGAGGAGGAGAGAGAGAAAAGGCTTGAGCGAGAAATTTGGGGAAGATATATGAAGGAGAGAAAAATGAGAAACACTAAGGAGGGAGATATGGAATAGAGTGATGAAAAGAGACTGAGGGACAGAGACTGAAGGCAAGAGATGAGCAGTCTGGAAGAGGCTGGGAAAGATGCGCTGAGGGAGCGTTATGGAGAGGAAAGAGATGGGGGGGGGTGGCTCCAGAGGGAGGGAAGAAGGGAGAGAAGCTGTCAGGGAGAAGGCCACAGGCCCAAAGTACCTTAAGGGAGGAAGGGTGACAGAGGCAGATAAACAGAGTTAGTAGGAGGGGGAGGGGTGACAAGGCCCTGGAAGCAGAGCCCACCCTGGCATGGGCAGAGGAAACCCTGAGGGAGCCAGCCCCAAGCCCCCTCCAGGTGATGGGGGAACAGGAGCTTTAGAGGACCTGAAGAGGTGGAGGGCATGACTGGGTGTGTGTGGTAAGGATTCCTGTGTCCTCATCTCTGGAATAAATTGACACCTGCAGAGAGCCACCCGCGGGCTGGCGCCTGGCTCTGAAAGCCCCGCGTCAGCAAACAGCTTTGGCGGCTGGGGGGGGGGTGGTTGGGGGGTTGCTGAAATGACCTGAGTGTCTGCCCCTTCAGTCTGATCTCTTCCCTTGTCCCGCTGCTGCTGCCCCTGAGCACCCAGGTATCAGAGCAGCATCTGTGGGGGACTGGCAAGGGGAAAGGGAGGTGAATAGCTGAGATAGGTTGAGAAAAAGCCTAGGTTTGCCCCCAGGACACCGTTCAAAATACCATGTGTGGAAGAAGAGGTGCCTGGAGTACAAGGCTGTACAAGACTGTGGGAGGGGGGTGGTCAGTAGGTGCACCTGACTCCCTCTAAACCCACCTCAACACCCTTTCTCCCCAGCCAGAGGCCTGGTCACTAAGACTAGGCTCTGATTGGCCAACAAGGGCCAAGAGGCGGGTCTTTGAGGGTTCTTTAATGCCTCCAATCTCCCGCTCCCCTCAGCATATATACTTCTTCCTCTGCTAAGGTTGGGGGAAACTCTAGCTTTCTGCTCATGCCTCTACCCTCATGCCTAGAATGGACCCCATAACCAAGCCAGTCCCTTCCCCTCTTCCTCCACACCTGCCCCCCCCCCAGGGTTAAAGCTGCAGCCCGTTGCCGAGGTAACATTGCGGGGCAGCATCCCGTCGCTTGGCAACCGGCTGCAGGATCACGCATCTGTCCCTGGATTTGCCCCCCTCCAGTATCCCCTCCCTACTCTAGCCCCTGCCTCAAGGAATTTTAACTTCTGAGGGAAGAAATGGAAAGGGCCTGGGGAAAAGGGGTCCCCCCACTGCTGCACAAATCCTTAGGGAATGGGATGTCAAAGGGAGGAGAAGGTGCTGGGCTTGTGCAATCCCAAGGAAGGCCTGGAGTCTGGCCTGGGGTGGGGGTTAAGTGCCGTGAAATTACAGCTCAGGAGTAATTAACACGTATAAACAAACCCGCCACTTCCTGCTAATTAATGACTTGGTATTTTTATTTTCTCTTCCTTGTCTATCTCATCCCTCCCAGGGAGGTGGGAACTGGGACTCCTAAGTCCCCGAGGAGAGCCCTCCTGGCAGGGATAAAGCAGATAAAGCAACCAGAAGGAGGCAGGCCAGGTCTGGGGAGCTGACTGGCCTTCCCCTCTGGCTGTGTCCTGGACTTTTACCACATCTTGACACTACCCCCAGCCTCAGACTTTTCTATCTGGGTCCCTGCTGATGGAGAGGGTTTTGGGGGTGAGAGGAAGTGCTGGGGGGCCTGAGGGTGGAAGAAGTGGGGCAACTGGTCTGAATTCCACGTCACTAACCACTTGTCTCTTCTGTTTCCCCATTCCCTTCTGTCTGCCCTTCCCTTCCCTTCTTCCACCTCTCCTATGTCTTCTTCTGTCTGTCTGTATCTTGCATACCCTCTCCCTCCAACCCACAGGTCCAGCCTGCATTCACCTTTTCCCACTTCCTTCCCCTTCCCCACCCCTTGCCCTCTCCATGGAGAGGAACAGACCCCTTCTCTGTCCAGTCTAACCCAGGTCCCTTCCCACTCCCCTCCTCCCTCCTTTCCCGCCCCCTCCTCCCTCCTGGGGTGAGGGGGGGCCTCCCTCCCTCTCCCCCCCCTTCTCTCTCTCTCCGAGGGGGGGGGTCCCGGGGAGGGAGGGGGGGTCCCCCTATCAGCATGTGGCTCCTGGCGCTGTGTCTGGTGGGGCTGGTGGGGGCTCAACGGGGGGGAGGGGGTCCTGGAGGCGGTGCCCCTGGTGGCCCCGGCCTGGGCCTCAGCAGCCTCGGGGAGGAGCGCTTCCCAGTGGTGAACACGGCCTACGGGCGAGTGCGCGGTGTGCGGCGTGAGCTCAACAACGAGATCCTGGGCCCGGTCGTGCAGTTCTTGGGCGTGCCCTACGCCACACCACCCCTGGGCGCCCGCCGCTTCCAGCCGCCTGAAGCCCCGGCCTCTTGGCCCGGGGTGCGCAACGCCACCACCCTGCCACCCGCCTGCCCGCAGAACCTGCACGGGGCGCTGCCAGCCATCATGCTGCCTGTGTGGTTCACCGACAACTTGGAGGCAGCCGCCACCTACGTGCAGAACCAGAGCGAGGACTGCCTGTACCTCAACCTCTACGTACCCACTGAGGACGGTAAGGGCGCGGGCACCACACCGGGCACTCTATGGACACAGCCCACAAACACACATGCAGAACCTCAGGATCTGGCACAGTCTGGGATGGGACCTGGGCTTTGTGGGGACAGTGAGCGGACAGTATGTCCCTCGTGACTCTGCGTGCCCTCCGAATGTGGTATGGGTGCCTGCCAAGCAGTCCCAGGAATGAATCCCATAGACAGCCACCCCCCAAGTTCTTTGTGCCCACAGAGACAGCCAGTGGTAAGGTCAGCAGGCACCAGGCTGGACTAACCCAGCTGGTCCCCACAGAGGAGGTATCCATCACCTGCTTAGGCACCTATTCCACTCTACACCCCACCTCCCACCTCCAGGCCTGGGCTTGTCCCCTGGCTTGGCCACTTTAGCAACATCTATAGCTCAAGGACAGCAGACTCCTCCTTTCCTCCAGGCCAGTCCCGCAGACTTCCATCTATCACAGCACATCCAGAGCCCCTTGCCTAAGCTGAGGGCCACTTCTCCCGGCCCTCTGATCCCCGTGTCCTCCGATCCCTAGACAGTCCTGAAGGATCAGGGTGAGGCCTTGCCAAGGGCCTCTCCACTCACGGCACACCCACCCGTCCCCATCAGAACGCCTTCCCTGGAGCTCTTCAACCGGCTGTCTTGTCCATAAACTCTCAACTCAGTTCACTACAGCCCTGCTTGTAGCCCCAGCGCGCTCCCCCTGAACAGTTCTCCCGCCAACCTCCAGCACACTAAGATTACTCAGAGCATCCTTCAGAGTCCCTTCCAGCTGTCCACAACAGAGGCAATCGGCACAACCCCAGCAGCCACAACAGCCCATCCTCACCGCCCCACGCCACCCTTCTCACACCCTGTGTCACTACTCTGAAATACCCCAACACCTTGTCAGAGACCATCTACTCCCACCACACCCCCTACGGGTCATTTTCCACCAACTTTACACACAGGCCTGGTACCAGGAACCCCTCTATGTACACCCTACACACCCAACAACCCACCTCATGTACCAAGTCCTTCAACAGATCAGGATCTCTACTGCTCAACATTCGGTCATGCGCCCACCCGGCCCACACACTGACCATGTGTGTGTTCCAACACCCACACACCGCAGCTCCCAGCACCTTTACACAGCACATGCCCCAACACTTTTCTAAAACTGTACCCCATCACCCACACCTGTGGCTCCCAGTATTCCTGGATATAGGCCATGTGCCTAGAAGTACCCATACATAGATAGACCTTTATCCCCATAACCCTGCGCCTGGACCATGTGCTCTGCCAGGCCACTCCCACCACAGCCCCTGTACCCAAAGTCCTCTCATGCCAATCACAGAACACTTCCAGCACCTCAACCCACCCATCTTGTTCCCAACGCCTATATGGACAATCCACCCTATCTTGCTCATACCAGCCATGTACCCTAACACCCTAACGACTCCTCCCCATATAAACCATGCCTCATAGTAACCTGTACACACAATGCACAGAAGGAGCATTCACTGTAATCTCATTCAGATTCCAAGCACCCTAACAGAACAGTTACCGAACACCCTCAGCGTGAGAGCCGTCCGCTCCACATTCCCCGCCCTCTCAAGGACTATTTACCGTGTCCAGCACTCCCTCCTGTGAATTCTTCACCCCGGCGTCTTCACAGAGACTGACCATCTCAACGCTCTGTGGGCTGCACTCCCACATCCTCACATAGGCTGTCCAGCCCAGGGTCCTCCTCAGTGAAACATCCATCCAGCACTTCCCGCCAAAGGACTGTCTATCCCAACATCTCCGCACAAATTGTCCACCCTCCCCCTCACCTTCTGTATTTTTTAACCATCGCTTACTGCCATCCTGCTTAGGGGACTGATGCATTCAGGTGATCTCACTGAATCTTCACACCAGCTCTGGAAGGAAGAGGTTGACTCAGGCACACGCACACGTGCGCGCGCACACACACACACACACACACACTTAGTACTCACCTACATGCATGCCTTGCTGACTTCATCCCCATTCCCATTCTGTCACAGAGAAGAACAGGCCCTGACCCTAATTGGTCCCCACAGGGCCATTATTGCCAGTTGGGAGAAACCTTCCACAGGCTGGCCTGGGCCTTGCTGACCCATCCCTCCCCCTGCTGTTGAGGAGAAACTAGTCAGTTTGGGGGAACCCCCTCAGGCCCCTGGGTTCCAGCTCTCCCCTGAAAGAAACCTGGAGCCAAACTCTGGGCCTAATCTAGTACCCTTCCTTGACAGTGGGCACACTCTGTACTTCCGAGCACTTCCTGGCACTTTATGTGTTGGGCTGGCTCAGGGCACTGTTTCTTACTCCCTATTTGTGGACTGAAACCCTAATTGGGGAGGGGGGATTTTTGGCATTAGATCAGGGGTTGGTGAAGGGCTGGTGCCCCTGGTGGGAGATTTACCATTTGGAGGGAGGAGAGCAGGCTGGGCAGGGGATGAAGTTTGGAGGGTGGGCGGGGCAGAGGGAAGAGGTGGAGTGGAGGGCAAGACCTGATGACCCCTTTCCCTGCTTCACCCCACATTGGGGACATGGGGTGAGAAGCCAGGCCTGTGAGTGCGGATGATGAAAGAGAAATGCTGGTGGCTGAGAGGCTGGGTAGGTGGGCTGGCAGCTTTAGCTGACCTACCCACAGCCCTCCAGATTGGTCCAGAGGGAAGCAGAATCCTTTCTGCTGCAGCCCCTCCTCTCTACAGCCTCGGGGAGCAGGCAGGTGCTTGGCTAGCCCTGAAGAGGCCCTGCGTCAGGGGTGGCCCAGGTGGCAAAACTGGCCTTGGTCTCCTGGGCAGGTTTCCCCTCCCCTCCCACCTCTAACGCCCTTTCATTTCCAGCAATTAGCCAACACAACTACAAGCCAAATCCTTTCCAGCCAAGTCAATATGTCTTAAGATAGGCCTCAGCCCACTTAGGCACCCCACCCCCCCAAAACCAGCCTTTTCTTTGGGGCATGACTTTTTCCGGGGAGGGGAACAAAATTGGGTTGTAAAAAACGTTTTTCTCTTTTCTTGGTTTCTTTTTCTTGCAAACAAATTTTGCTTTTTTGGCTTATTTTTTCTGCCCCCCCACCCTCCCCTTTTCTACTTTCTCTCCTCCCTTCCCCATCCACCACCTCCCCCGACCCCCATCTTTCCCCACAAAATTGTCCTTTTTTCTCTGTTTTGTGTTCCCGGTCTTAGGTCCGCTCACAAAAAAACGTGACGAGGCGACGCTCAATCCGCCAGACACAGGTAGATTTAAAAACCCCGCTGCTGCATGTGGTTGCTGATGAGAGAACATTCACGTTCACGGCCCTGCCCCTCACTAAATGCCCCCACAGCCCTGAAGGCCCGCAGTCGTTCTCCCCACTAAAAATGAAAAAGAAAAGAAAAGAAAAATTTGTAACATTGGAAAAAAGATTTTTGAAAACTTCAAACGAAATTTGAACAAAATTGGACCCACTAGAGAAACCTGCAAGAAAAGCTAAACATGGCAAAAATATAGTGGGAAAAAAAATTGGAATGTCAGAAAAAATAAAACACAAAAAAATTGGATAAAATGTTAAGAGTTTGACAAAATTTGGATGGTTTTGAAACTTGTGAAATGTAGCATTTGAAAAAAGCTATTTTAATTTGAAGCAAAACAATATTTGAAAAGAAAAGTAAGTTGGCAAATTGATGACACGTTGAAACAGCAGAAGCCTGCTACAATTTCCAAAAGCCTGTTAGATGCAGAAAATGCAAACATTTGAGGCAAATTAAAGAATCTGGAAATTTTTGAAAACAGGGCCCAATCTCTTGAAGTTTCACCACAAAATTTTGAATAAAAAAATGCAAAGAACTTTTTTCTTTTTTTCCAAAAAACGGATCTTTTTTTTTTTTTTTTTTTTTTTTTTTTTCTTTTCTTGTTGAATCGCCCCGAGAGCTTCTTGCTTTTTGGTTGTTGTTTTTTTCTTTCTTTCTTCTTTCTTGATCCTGTTTTTTGTTGTTGGTTTTGAATTCTTGTTGCCCCAGCCCCACTTCCTGCTCCTTTCTTTTCTGACTCCCCCCTCCTCCCATACTGGGAGTGGAGGTGCTGGGTGGGGAGGAGGGGGAAGAACTGAGGGTGTTTAGGACAGGACCTTGGAAGGAAGGAGACTCAGCCTGAACTTCCTGGAAGGCCACTGGAGGTTCAGGAACACAGGGAAAAATAAGATTTGGGGAGGACATAAAGGAGGCACTGCCCACCTAGGAGCTTGTGGCCAAAGTCAGGCGGAGGGAGGTGGCAGAGAAGGGCCTGAGAGAAAGAAAGCAGGAAGCTGCCTGTAGGGAATGGAGGGAAGTGTCTCAGTGGCCTGTTGGTTGACCTCTGGCTAGAAGAAAGTTTCTAGCAGGATGCAGGAGGCCGGCAGAGCCACTGGGGACCGGGCGTGGAGGCCCAGGCCTGGCTCTTGTTTGCTGAGGGCCCAGGCTAGGCAGAGGTTGCAGGTGGCATGAAGGAGGAGGGCCTGTGGGCCAGGGGTCAGCCCAGCCCTGGGGCGGTGGTAAACTGTGCAGAGGCTGCAGGAGAGGGTACTGTGGCAAGCCCTCTCAGACTCCACCTTCTTCTGGAATTAGTCACTCTTTAGTCCAGTCTGGAGTGCCTCAAAAGTCTACTACATGTCGAAGTGATTATGGGATCCTCCTGGGACCTGACAAGAGAAGGGTCTGGTGCAGAACCCAGGGCTCAAGCCAGTTTGCAGGGGTCTCCAAGACAGGGGAGCTGCACCCTGGCTTCATTAAGCAAGCTCTTTCCCACCCTGACTCCTTTTGCCGTAGTAATTAGGCTGGGGGTTGCCATGGTGACTGGGGAGGTGACCTAGAAAGGAATTAGGGCGGGGAGGAGACCAAGCCCCCAGGGACCCTAGGGCCTGGCACCCCCTCATGGACAGACCAGTCTACCATGTGGAGCTGAGGCCCAAGGCCTAAATCTGAGAAAAGCCCAGGATACTTCTAGCATCTTTAGATCTAGTGCCAGCTTTAGGAGCTCACTCTTCTAGGAACAGGAAGGAGATTTGCTGTGTGTGTGTGGGGAGGAGGTCCCCTGGATCCAGCAGATGCCCTGAGGAGGGCCACCCCCCACCCCTGCCTCTGTTAGGCTTCTTGGAAGATCTGTCTGGCATTTGAAGAAGTGTCGTGGAGCAGACTGGCAGGAGGTGGGGAGGGACCTTCTGCCAGAGCTAGCTGGGGAGGGAGGGGAATCCGGTCTTGCCCCCCAGGGATGGGAATGACATGTCCCCTGAGCTCTGGGCTGGTCTTCAGCAGGCCTGAGAGCTGGGAGGTGCTGCTTCTGGTCTCACTGTATCCTTGTCCCCACTCCTGGCCCACCTGCCCACCCCCTCCCCACGCAGATATCCGAGACTCTGGGAAGAAGCCCGTGATGCTGTTTCTGCACAGCGGCTCCTACATGGAGGGCACCGGGAACATGTTTGATGGCTCTGTCCTGGCCGCCTATGGCAACGTCATCGTAGCCACGCTCAACTACCGGCTTGGGGTGCTCGGTGAGGGAGGGCAGCCAACTCTAGGGAGTCTGGGAGGGGGGCCTGGTGGGTGGGGTCCTTTAAACCCAGGAGCAGCAAAATGGCTTCTGGGCTGGGCTGAGCTGCCCAGATAAGAGGCAAGGACACTGTAACACCCCCCAGGTAGCTCCCTTTCTTCCTTTACCTCCAGGATTTCTCAGCACCGGGGACCAGGCTGCAAAAGGCAACTATGGACTCCTGGACCAGATCCAGGCCCTGCGCTGGCTCAGTGAAAACATTGCCCACTTTGGGGGTGACCCTGAGCGCATCACCATCTTTGGGTCTGGGGCAGGTGCATCCTGTGTCAATCTTCTGATCCTTTCTCACCATTCAGAAGGTACCAGCAATCTCATTAGTCTACCAGTCCTGTCCCCTTTCCTATACCCCTGAATCTACCAGGTCCCCCTTCTCTGTTGGGCTGATACTGCCCAGCCTAATGCCTGCCTATCCCACCAGGGCTATTCCAGAAGGCCATTGCCCAGAGTGGCACTGCCATTTCCAGCTGGTCTGTCAACTATCAGCCGCTCAAATACACACGACTACTGGCAGCGAAAGTGGGCTGTGACCGGGAGGACAGCGCCGAAGCTGTGGAATGTCTGCGTCGGAAGCCTTCCCGGGAGCTGGTGGACCAGGACGTGCAGCCCGCCCGGTATGGGTATTGGTGTGGGCGTAGGAGAGGGCCGGCGGGTCCGGGCCTTCACCCCGCTGGCTGATTCCAAGGAGGCGGAGGATGAGAGGTGTCTGCAGGTTTGACAAGGAGAGGTGGGCTTCAGGCCCCTCTAGTGTCCCTGCCTTCTGCTGTTGGAAGCCTTCCCTAAGTGGAAGTGAGCGAAAGTGCCCAAACAAGGCAAGTGTACACAAGGGGCCATTAAATGCTTCAGAGAAGACTTCCAAGGCCAAGTGCCCCGAAGGATTCATAAGAGAGGTTTTTTCACCCTCACCCTATGATATGCTTATTGATTTCAGAGAGAGAGGAAGGGAGGGAGAGAGAGAGAGAAACATCGATCAGTTGTCTCTCGAACATCCCCTGACCGAGGGCTGAACCTGCAACGCAGGCATGTGCCCTGACCAGGAATCAAACCCAAGACCTTTCGGTTTATGGAATGACACTCCAGCCCACTGAGCACATCAACCAGGGTGGATTCTTAGGAGATTTTAACTGGGGAGCAGTATCTTCCAGGCAGAGGGCTTAACAAGCTATGAGTCGAGAGGAGGCCAGCGAGCAGGTAATGAGACTCTGACCCCTTCTCCCCAGCTACCACATCGCCTTTGGGCCCGTGGTGGACGGTGATGTCGTCCCCGATGACCCTGAGATCCTCATGCAGCAAGGCGAATTCCTAAATTATGACATGCTCATTGGTGTCAACCAAGGGGAAGGCCTCAAGTTCGTGGAGGACTCAGCAGAGAGTGAGGATGGCGTGTCCGCCAGCGCCTTTGACTTCACCGTTTCCAACTTTGTGGACAACCTGTATGGCTACCCAGAGGGCAAGGATGTGCTGCGGGAGACCATCAAGTTTATGTACACAGACTGGGCCGACCGGGACAATGGTGAGATGCGGCGCAAGACCCTGTTGGCGCTCTTTACTGACCACCAGTGGGTGGCGCCGGCCGTGGCCACCGCCAAGCTGCATGCCGACTACCAGTCCCCTGTCTACTTTTACACCTTCTACCACCACTGCCAGGCCGAGGGCCGGCCCGAGTGGGCAGACGCAGCACATGGGGACGAGCTTCCCTACGTCTTTGGTGTGCCCATGGTGGGTGCTACAGACCTCTTCCCCTGCAATTTCTCTAAGAATGATGTCATGCTCAGCGCCGTGGTCATGACCTACTGGACCAACTTCGCCAAGACTGGGTGAGGGCCAGAGGGCCTGGGTGGGGCACCATGCAGGCCGAGGCACACACACCCTCCACTCTCCGCTCCTTCTCTTTCTCACTTCTTCACAAGGCCACCGTCCCTACATTACGGCACCTTGCCTTCGCGACTCAGACACCTGCTGGATAACTTCTCTGTGCCAGGCACTGAGTTGCGTGTTGGAGATTCAGCAGAGTTAAACAGAGAGATTCCTGTCCTTTGTGGGGGTGGGCTCTCTTGGTGGCTTTGGCTCCATGGCTGTCTCTTCTTCGCTCCCTTGCCTAGCCGCCCTCTCTCTTTCTTCTCCCGGTCCTCTGCCCTCTGACAGCTCCCATCTGTGTCTGAGCGGATGTAAGGGTTTGGGTCTGCCTGTCTCTCTATGGCCGTCTCTACATCTCGCACTCTTGAAAGCCATTGATATCTTTCCCTCTCCCTTCGATGTTTGCTTTTTGCTTGCTGCTTTCACCACGGTTGTCTTTCCAGTGTCTTTATCTCTCTGTCTCTGTATGTCTCTCACTCGGTCTCAGCCTTTGCCTCTTGCACCGGCTGTCTGTCTCTGCCTGCCCCTGTCCCTCTGTCCTCATCTCTGCTGTCTCTGGCAGTCTGTCTCCACCCCTCTTTGTTTTTCTTTCCCTGTCTCTGGGAATTTCTTTATCTCTTCGTATCCATGTCTGTCTCTTCATATCCATCTCTGTCTCTTTGTATCCATCTCTGTCTCTGCCCCTTGCTTTTTCTCTGACTTCCTTCCCTTTCCCTGGCTTTTGGCATCTCTGTCTCGCTCCACATTCCTCCACCACTCTCCCACACCTGTTGGAGCTTCACCCTCACTCCTCCTTTCCCTGCCCTCCTGTGCCCACAGCGACCCCAACCAGCCAGTGCCGCAGGACACCAAGTTCATCCACACCAAGCCCAACCGCTTCGAGGAGGTGGTATGGAGCAAGTTCAACAGCAAGGAGAAGCAGTACCTGCACATCGGCTTGAAGCCGCGCGTGCGTGACAACTACCGTGCCAACAAGGTGGCCTTCTGGCTGGAGCTTGTGCCGCACCTGCACAACCTGCACACGGAGATCTTCACCACCACCACGCGCCTGCCTCCCCACGCCACGCGCTGGCCGCCTCGCCCACCCCCCGGCGCCCCGGGCACACGCAGGCCCCCCCCACCTGCCACTCTGCCGCCCGAGCCTGAGCCCGAGCCAGGCCCCAGGGCCTATGACCGCTTCCCCGGGGATTCTCGGGACTACTCCACGGAGCTGAGCGTCACTGTGGCTGTGGGCGCCTCCCTCCTCTTCCTCAACATCCTTGCCTTTGCCGCCCTCTACTACAAGCGGGACCGGCGGCAGGAGCTGCGGTGCAGGAGGCTCAGCCCCCCGGGTGGCTCAGGCTCTGGTGTGCCTGGTGGGGGCCCCCTGCTCCCTACCACTGGCCGAGAGCTGCCGCCAGAAGAGGAGCTGGTGTCACTGCAGCTGAAACGGGGTGGTGGCGTTGGGGCGGACCCTGCTGAGGCCCTGCGCCCCGCCTGCCCACCCGACTACACCCTGGCCCTGCGCCGGGCACCGGACGATGTGCCTCTCTTGGCCCCTGGGGCCCTGACCCTGCTGCCCAGTGGCCTGGGACCACCACCTCCCCCGCCGCCACCCTCCCTCCATCCCTTTGGGCCCTTCCCCCCACCTCCACCCACCACTACCAGCCACAACAACACTCTACCCCACCCCCACTCCACTACCCGGGTATAGGGGATGGCTTGGGGGGGCCCTCCTCCCCAGCCCTCCCACCGGCAGGAAGTGCCACTCGGAAGGCAGGGAGGAGGACTTGGCAACAGGCTTTTCTTGCCACACGTCAAGGAACATTAGGTGGACATGGGTCCCCTCACTGGGACGTGTGTTTTCCCATGCATAGAAGCCCATTTTCTTCTCTGGACCTGGGCCTTGGAACAACTGCGGGGTGTTTGTCCCCTCTACTGGGACACCAGTCTTTGGTGTGTGGAAGGGTTTTCCCACGTGGAGGTGTGCTTTCTACGAGGGGGTGTGTTTTCCCATGTGCAGGGTGAGGTTTTTTTTGCCGCCCTGGACACATGTTGGCCCCCTCAAAGAATTTCTGCGGGGATTTGTACCCCAGAATCATGTTCCCTCATGCCTTCTCCCACCTCCTCTCTCTCCCCTGCCCACCCCGTGGAGACCCTGGAAGTGGTGTGTTCATGTATAGTGACCCGTGGCCACCGGGTAACACAGGGTGGTTCTTGGGAAGTAGTGAGAAACCGCTGTCCCCCCACCCTGGAGAAGCATGTATTTCCCCCTGGGCACAAGTCAGGTGGAGCACGGTCTCCCAGGTAGGCCTGGCCTTCCACAGACGACAGACAGAGAATCCTCGCCAGGGGGACGGGAGTTCGTGCATCCCTGTACCACCTGGGGACTTGTTTTCCCAGAAGTCCAGGACACACTTCTCTGAGTGCAAACATGTTCTTGCATGTGGATGTATATTTTCCCATGCAGATGGTCCCTTTCTCTCCAGTACTTCCCCGCATCCCCCGGGCCTCAGCCCAGCACCTAACTCCTCACACAGCGGGTAGGAAGAGACTTCAAGCTGATAGAAGCTGAGGGGGATGTACAAACCCTGAGGGCAGAGCTCTGTCCCTCCCTTCCCCAGAGATGCCAAGTTCAGGGTCAGTGGTGTGGGACCTGCCACCCATAGAGGCCATGCATGTTTGACCAAAGTCCTCATTGGGGTCTAAGGACAGCCTTTCCCTCAGTCCTCAGACCATTACTCATCTGTGCCAAACTGGGTAGGTGGGTTTGCCAAGGATTCCCCAGTCCTGGGCCAGAACAGGTAAACGTGGGAGCAGGTGGGATAGAGGAGAGGGGGAGGTGGCAGCTATTGGGGTCCTACCTGTATCTCTTTTATCCTCACCATGTCTCGTCCCTTCCTCTGTGCCTCCATTTCCCTTTCCCACATGTCTCTCCCTCTTCGAAGCCATCTCCATGGCTCAGTGTCAGACCAGCTTCTCCCCTCAGCAGCCCATTCCCCTTCTCTGACCTGCCCCTTCTTCCCTCAGCTGCCAAAGCCGAGGAAAAGGAGGGGTGGAGGGGAGGAGGAAAGGGAGAAAGGCTTCATGGCTGGGGAGAGAATGAGGTCAGCTGTGCTGAGAAACAGATGGAGGGGGCAGTGGGCGGCAGGACATGGGCAGACACCAGCAGGAAAAATTTGAAAGGACGTGTAAGGTGACTGCCCAGAGGGGACCTGAGCCTGGAGGGAATAGAGCCTCATCAGGGACACCAGTGGAAAAGGAGAGAATCCTTGTCTGCTGGCATTCTGTGGGTTGGTAGTGCCAAACTTGAGTAGGGGGTGAGGTGCTGTCTTCCACTGACACCCAGATCCAGAATCCCTGGCCTTGGCTCCCTAGAACTTTGCCTCTTGACCGTCCCTTCTCCCACCTTCACCCATGGAAATTTCATTCTCCCCACCTCCCTTTCTCCTGCCTGGTCTAGTTCCTTTCCAAGCAGCCATGCCCTCTAAATGCTAGGGACCTGGGCCCTGAATCCTGTAGACAGATGTCCCACAAGCTGGGACATGGGAGAGGGGCTGGGGGCCCCATGATTCAGCCACGGACTCCAACGCCCAGCCCTCCCCCCAGGACAGCTCCCCGACAGTCCCATGTCCCCACCCTTTGCGGCTCTGTACACATTTTTAAACCTGGCAAAAGATGAAGAGAATATTGTAAATACAAAGTTTAACTGTTGGGCGTGCCTGCTGTGATGTCAGGAGGTGGGAGTGGGGGGCTCCGAAGAAACAAGCCTCGTGGATGTGACTGCTGGTGGGGGAGGTCTGCACCCACACCCTTTTCAGTCACTCTGAGGTCTGAGAGAAAGGGGGAGTGGGTGCTGAGTAAGGTTGCCATGGTAATGGGACTATTTGGGGAGCGAAGATTGGGACCCGTGTCTGCAGAGGACTGAGCTGGGTGTAGAAAAGGCCCTAGTGGGCTAACGGGGGCAGACGCCAGGCAGGCCAGAGAGCCTGGCTAGTGGTCCAGGTAGCTGGCTGCTGGCTACAGGACAGGCATGCAAGGTGAAGGGCTTGGCTTTTGTCAAGGTCTGGACTCAGGCTGGAAGGTTAATCCTGGGCTGAGGACTCCGTCTTGGCACATTGTGAGGGGGAGCCCCCAGCGTCATTGTGACCCGCTTACCCCAGAGCCTCTGGGACAGACAGGCTGGGTACTGTGGCACAGTGGGCTGGGGGCCTAGGGGCCCTGGTGGCCCTAGGAACCCCCATGGCCATGGCTGAGCGGCCATGGCCCAGGTGCGACTCATATCAGAACCCCAACACCAACGGCTGCCAGGACCTGAGCAACTCCATCCTGTTGCTGCTGGTCCTCATCATCTGCATTAACATTGGCATCAACCTGGTGACACTGGTCAGGGCAGAGCTGGGTGGGAGGGTGCTGGCAGGGTGCCCGGGGGCAGGCCTGGTGGCCAGGGCTTGCCTGTGGCCATTGTGTCCTTCCCTCAGCTCTGGCGCAGACTCCGTGTCTTCTTACACGACATGTTCTACCACATGGTTTGTGGCGAAGGTAAGAGGGACCTGGGCTTAGGGCAGAGGAAGGGCAGATACCCCGGTGTTCTAGCCTTTGACCCTAAGTTGGCCCCGCCCCCTCCCACTCTACCCTCTCAGATGCCACAGCTGTGTAGCTTCTTTCCCCGAACCCTGCCTCTCCACCTCCGTAGGAGTAGGTATCCCCCTCAGCCCTTACCTCTCTCCTACCCACCGAAGCTTCTAAATTATCCTCAAATGGAGAGAAGACCATGCCCCCAAAGCAGAGCTCTCCGGCAGTCCACCTTCGATGCACCATGGACCCTTTGAAAATGACCCTGACACCCCCACCCACTCGCCGCCTTCGCCACCGACGCTCATCAGCACACCGTGCCCACCGCCCAACAGCCTGGGCCCCTGACACTGACGATGAGGAGAAGACCCCTCATCAGTATCCAGCAGTCTGCTCCCACAACTGGGATCGCCCCTCGGACTGGGAAGGCTTCCAATCCACACAGGAGTTCTGGGCTCCCTGGGCCCAGGACGCTGTGGAATTGCCTCCCCAGACGATTCGTTTCCAGCAGACCATAGAGGGAAGCCCTCTCAAAAGAGAGATGAGGTCAGAACTGGACCTAGAGGCCTACGTGTACCCTGTGAATCCCCCACTCCCCAACCCTCAGGTCCCAAGCCACAAGAACAGTGGAGCAGGGACAGGGGTCCAGGGGGAGCAGGAGCAGCGCTCACCTGACCCCCCAGCTCCACCACCCATCAAGGGTCCAGCATTGGTCCCAGATATCCCCCTGCGCCCCTCCTCCCGCATAGTGTATGATGCCCGGGACGTGAGGCGGCGGCTTCGGGAGCTGACCCGGGAGGTGGAGGCTATGGCCCACTGTTACCCCATGACCTCCAAATCCAGTACTGCTGAGGGGACGGGCAAGGACTGGGTATACCATCCCCTGACAGAGAGGTGACAGGGAGAAAATAAAAAAAAATTAAAAAAAGGAGGTGGTTTGTGGTGGAGTGGGGGGTGGGCCAGGGCTAAGACCACACAGCTCTCAGAAGCCCTGGTTGCCAAGGGAATGAGCTCCCTGGTAATGGTCTAGAGAGTCCTGATGACCCTGATCAACTGTCAGCCTCTTGGCCTCAACCTCTCCGTCAACCCTGTCCTCAGACCTTCCCCAGGCCCTTCTTGGTTCCAAGGTTCCCATCTGCCTCTATCCCATTCTCTTTTTTTTTTTTTTTAAGATGTTATTTATTTACCTTTAGAGAGAGGGTAAAGGAAGGAGAAAGAGGGAGGGAAATATTAATGCATGGATGCCTCTCACACACCCCCTGAGGTGCTCAATCCCCTGAGCCATACCAGCCAGGGCTATCCAGTTTTCTTTAGTGCCCAGAGAAGGCTCCCCACCAATCCCACCCCGGACATCCGGAGAGTCCTACAGTAAAAGGGAGACCCTCATCCCCATGGCCCTCGGCCCTCAGAGGTCTGGTTCCTGACAGAACCCAGGTCTAGGCTGCAGCTGCAGAAGAGGTGTAGCTGCTACTCAAGCTCCGGTTTCTTCAGCGGAGGGCCCGCTGAGAGTGAAGAAGGTGGCCAGGCCCTCACAGTTCCCCAGTCAGAACCTCAGGCTCCTGGAAGTTCCTATACCCTCAAGCAGGCTTGGAGGATGAACTACTGGGGACGGTCTCAAGGGCTGCCTCATAATAACATCACAGCCTTCTGTGACCTCACTCTTCTGATTCATTCCTCCATGTCACAAGTGAGGAGACGGAAGCCAAGTGACTTATTCATGGTCACACAGACATCAAGGATCAACTTCACGACCTCAGGTGCTTCATCCCCCTGCTTCTGCAGGTAGATTCTCGTTGCCACGGAGTCCACTGGGTCCATCAGAGTTTCCCACCTTCCTTAGTTTGCCATGTGAACTCACCAGAATATTCCATCCACTGGAGAGCAGGGACCCCCAAGCAGCTGGGATCACACGCATGCACTCACGTTTGCACACACACAGCTTGGGAACAAGGAGCCATATGAGTGCAGCCAAGCTGAAGGAACTGGACCTCATCTTGATACCAGATGGGCTCCTGGAATGTAAGCAGACAGACCTTTTTGGAATTGCCCTGCTTCTCTATTCATTTTCATTCAGCTAATGTCATTGATCGTTTGAAGCTGATGCCATGCAGTAGGTATGTACTGAGCTCCTCCTGTATTTTGGAGCCTTGATGGAAAATGCCCACTGGCTGTTTCCTGTTTCTGCCGAGTTGTTTATTGTACAAACAAATGCCTTGTGGTCCCCAGGGCACTCCTTTCACAGACCCCAGTGATGAACTTGGTTTAAATCAAAGACTCCTCTGTCATATCAACAATTACATCTGTTTTGTGCTTTGTGAATTTCATGTGGTTTTCTTCAGGTGGCAGCTAACAGTCTTTCAACTTGAAGGGGTTGCTCAGTGGGAGGGCAGTTGGCTAAGAAGAGAATTCATGGCTGGGGTGGTGCCCACCAGAGGCAGCAACCCCAGCAAGGTAGAGTCGGTCTCGCCGTGAAGCAAGGGGCCAATGGGCTCTGGGCCTACCAACTCCTAGGGCTGAAGCCCCTAGCCGGGAAGCGGTGGGTAGGGTGGTACTAGAAGGGTTATGACGGGGAAGTGGGCAAGACAGGTTGGGAATGTACAGTGAGGTGACTTCAGAGGGGACTCTTGCTGTTACATTCATCCAGTCCCGAGCAGGTATGAGTAGAAAATGCCACCAGGCTACATAAGTTGCTATGATCTCTCAAAAGAACAATGAAATAGAGGAAATGGTTTATGCATAATTCACTCTCTGTGAAGACCGCCTCACTACTGTAGCTACCATATTTTCAAATCAGGAATCAGGTGTTGAGGTAAGCAAGCTCCCTTGGAGACAAAGGGACAGACTGAACTCCGGGATATCTGGGGTCTGAGCCAAGGGCAAAAATGGCCATATACAGAGCCAGCTGAGTGGATAAAAGAGCTGCCACCTCTGCATTGTGACTCCTGCCAATGAGCCTCATTGTGATCTGGCTCCCTCAGCTGGCAGGTGTCCCCAGGTCCTGGCATGAGTGCAGTGTGGGTCGGGGCTGGTGGGGGGGGGCGGGTTGCGGCCCAGGTGGCCCTAGGACCCCCCCACCATGAAAACTCAGCTCTGGTATAACACCCTGGGGTGCTGCAATCAACACCAAGAAAGTCCCCAGGATGCTGAGGACTTCCTACTCCTGCT
This sequence comes from Micronycteris hirsuta, assembly GCA_004026765.1. NCBI lineage: Eukaryota > Metazoa > Chordata > Mammalia > Chiroptera > Phyllostomidae > Micronycteris > Micronycteris hirsuta. The sequence goes on along the minus strand of PVJI01004528.1, from coordinate 3,348 downwards.
GCTGGGCCTCGTCATTCTTGTCAACATTGGGATCAACGTGGCAACTGCGGTCAGTGGCGGCAGTGGGCCGTCCCTATGGGTGAAGAGGGCTGAGGGTGGGAGACAGTTTTGGCCTGTATCTCCAACTGCAAGAATAATCTTGGCTGAGAGCAGTATGAGGGTTGGGTGTGGAGAGCCTGGTCTCACTCTTGCCACACCCCACCCCCAGATGTGGTATTGGCTCCAGAATGCCTTAGACAAGATGATCATTTGGATTAACCAAAAATGTAAGTATGGCAGCAAGAGGGGTAGGGGAAACCCCTTCTCCCACTCCCTTCCACCACCACAGCCCTAGGAAGACAGGCCCCAGTGTGCCCAACGACAATTGCTCTGCCCTCATGGACCCTCGCCTCCTCCAGGTGAAATCTCGCAGGCTCCTGAAAGTTCCCCCAAAGACGCCCCAGCCAACGTCCAAGATGTCCACATTCACTGCACCCTGGACCCTGTCAAAGTGAAGATGGCCCCGCCCACTCGTTACTCCTCTTCCTCCTACCACCATTTCCACAACCGCAGCGGCCACCGCCCACACTATAATCACCGCCGCCGCTCCCCCAGCAGCCACCAGCAGAATTCAAAGAACCGCAGACAATTCCCCAACAATCGCTCAGTCTTCCATAGCCCACATCACAGCCACAAGATGTCACAGCTGCGACCAGTGCCCTCTTTTGATCAGGAGGACCTGGACTCCTTCCTGGAGGAGGAGGACAACCTATCCTTTCCACATCCCAAGTGCCCCCAGCGGGGCTGGGGAGGGCTCTACCAGCGAAAGGTGGTGCCCTCCAACCTGGGGCTGTGGGGCCGCCAGGGTGGGATCCTGGCCAGCTTGCCACCACCCTCTCTCTACCTGTCATCGGAGCTGCGCCGCGTGCCCAAGCGCGTGAAGGCCAAGTCGGAGTTGAGGCTGCATTCCTACAGGCCCCACTGCTCACAGTCCCGCATCTGGGGCAATATGGAGGCTGAGCAGTGTACCTGGTCTCCACCACCTCCCCACCGGCTGCCCCCGAACCCCACCTGGGTCCCTGGGGGGCACAGCCCTTACCCCTCCAGGGGCCAGATACTGTATGACTCCTGGGATCAGCGGAGGCGTGGTCTGGAGAGCTCTGAGCCTCCATCTGCCCTGGTGCCCCGGAGCTCCCGGCCTGAGGCCCATGAGCACTGTGCCCCACAGTCCCACCGGCAGAGCCTCCCTGGCCATGCTTATAGCCAGCCCACCCACAGTCCCCACCCATCCACAGGACACTTGACCAGCACCTCCCGGGAACCCCACGAGGTACGCCGCCGGACAGCTGAATGGGCTGAGGTGATGCCCACTCAGCATCCTCTGACTACATCCACCTCCCTCACTGTGTTGGGTGAGGTCTCATACCAACGGGCCCTGGCTCCCAGCTCAGCCCTGCTCCCCCACTTCTCTCAGCCCCTGCCCGAAGTCCAAGGTACCGAGCCCACCCAACCGCCACACGTCTTCATGCCACTCAGCCGGAGCCCGGGGGGCAATGCCAACTACCAGGTGTATGACAGCCTGGAGCTGAAGAGGCAGGTGCAGGAGAACAGAGCACGGGCCAACTCACTGCCACCACCTTCAGGCTCAGCCTCAAGACCCTCTTTGCACAGGAGCCGGATGGGAAAGCTCCACTAACTGGTGGCAAATGTGGGTGGGGTAGGGGGCAGGGCACTAAAAGAGGAATAAAGAGCAACAGAGTCCAGGAAACACTGTGGTGGTCTGTGGCTGGGAAGCACCAAGCTTTCTGCCAACCTGGAACCCTATCCTTGGCTTTCTGAAACGAGAAACCAGTGTGCCCTTGGCTTGAGGTTCCCCTTGGTTTAGTGGCCACAGTCCTGCCTGCAGACCCCTCCTGGTCCTGCACAAAGAACTGAGCAGATCTTGCAGCCGCGGACTCCAAATCACTGGTCTCTGGGCATGCGCTCTGTGTAAGGCTCTCCCTGTCCCCAAAGGAGGTTCAGAGGCTCAGCCCCACACAAGAAGCTGAGGTTAGATTCCAGACCTGGGGACCCCACATCTGGGTAGATCCAGGCCTGCAGCCTAGCAAAGGACAGGAAGAAGGCCAGGACTTTGGATTCAGCTAGGCTTTCCCCAGGGGATTGGGATTCACGTTTGAATTAATGAGTCGGAAGGCAATGAGGAAAAAAATAAGGGTGAGATGGGAGGTATGCTGGCTTCTGAGCCCAGTTCGACTGTCCAGGCTCAGGTTACTTGAACCCGGTTACCAGGGATGCCACCCTGGACCTTTCTTTTCCTCCCCCTTTCTCATTGTGACCCCTAACCCCCGTCCCATTATGACACAGTTCTTCCCCTCCCCCACCAGAAGTTTGGCTCCTAGTGAGTATGTGGGGGCCAGGGGGCCCAGGTAGTCCTGGGACCCCCAGACATGGGTGAACAAGCCCACCATGGAGCCCCAAGGTGCTCTGGCACCAACCCCAGGAAGTGCCAGGACCTAGGAGACTCGATTCTTCTGATTCTGGGCAGCTTCATCTTGCTCAACGTGGGGATCAACGTGGTGACTCTGGTCAGGACGGGGTCTGGACAGCAGGGTTGGGAGAGCCCTAGGGTCTGACGTGGGAGGGGGTGAGGGGAGAGGGCTGCTGGGATGTGGCCAGGCTAGGGTTGGACTTCAGGGCTCACCCTACTTCTGGACCCTCCCCTTCCCTACTTTCTCAGCTGTGGAGGCATCTGAAGAGCTCCTTGAGGATTCTTTTCCATCATTTTTTCCCCAAAGGTGAGTGGTCCTCAGCATGGGTTCCAGGGGAAGTGGCCCTATCCCTTTTCTATCTTTGTCCCCATTTTTAGCCCCTCAGGGACCCAGGCCTTGTCTTATCCCACCTTTCCCAGCAGACAAGCAACCCAGCTGTTTAGGCAGCCATCCCATGTGTATGCGCTGCTCCATGGATCCCAAGAACCTATGCTCAGAAGTCTCTTCCCACTTCCATCATCACCCAAGCTTCCTGCTCAGGCACCCTAACCACCTTGACTCCTGGATACCAGATATGAATGATGAGAAGGCTTCTGGGTGCTGCTGGATATCGCCTCAGTATGGACACGCCAGGGCTCCCATGGAGACTCCCTGGGGACTGTGGAAGGAGGGGATGATGGGAGCTGGGGAGGCCCTTCAGGTCACAGCCTCAAAGGCCCAAGCCACCTTTATCTCAAGGCAAGAGACATCTTCCCAGTTCCCCAAGATGAGCAAGCTGGATATGGTTCCACTCCACTTGCCCCAAGAGAATACGAATAAGACCCCAGACTATGACCCAGCCCCAGCCCCAGCCCTGGCCCGGACCCATTCCCCAGTCCGC